>PVJL010004703.1:44970-124005 GCA_004026885.1 Lyroderma lyra | reverse complement strand
TTCTCTGGGCAGGAGGTCATAAAGGATTTTAACTAATGCATTATTAATAATTTTTTCTATCTTGTGATTAACTCAGCCTCATACAGGGAGAGAGGATGCTAAAATAGATAGTACAGGAACTTTGGAGTTACCTTGTAGACCTGAAATAAATACGACTCAGTCCCTTGGTATGTATGCAGTGTCGGCAAGTCAATAAACACCTCTGAACCGCAGTTTTTCATGGAAAATGGCATTTCTATTTCACTATCAGGGTAGTATAGAGGACTGGCTGAGAAATCACGGGGTCAACTTCTAGTAGAGTGTTGGGCACAAAGCAGATACACATTCATGCAAGCAAAATTTATTGAAATACCTATTATTTCTTGACAAAATAATTAACAAAAGTACAATCTCTATCATCACACATATTCCCGATGCAGAATATTACACAGGCTGGCATGGATTTTTCAGTCAAGAACAATGGTCTCTGTTTTGGGGTATGGGATGGAGCCAAAAGCAGCCCAGTGACACAAGGGGCAGATGGGACTGAAGGGCAGTCTAGTCCAGTCTTCATGTTGTGGTCCCAATAATATTATTTTGAAAACGATGAAAACTAATTTTTGAATACAGTCTCTTACTAAACTTGGTTATTTAAAGGTAGTGAGCATTTTAAAGTGTATTTGCAGGTTCCTCATGCCTTGTACAATACCTTAAAAGCACGAAAGGCCCAACACTTGTTGAGCATCTTTAGTGGGTGTTTTGCTCATTTAATTCTTTCAACAAATTTATTTGTAAGTAGCCTCTGTAAGCATTCCCATTGTATAGGTGAGGAAATTTGAGAAATTAAGCAGTTTGCTGAAGGTCAAACATTTAATAAGTAGTTCGTGTGGAATTGAACTGAGGTCTCTCTGCCTTAAAAAGTTATTGCATGGCACTTGGTCAAAAATAATGAAGAAAGAAAAAATTAAATGAATAAAGGAAGTAGTATTAATTTTCTTTATTGGAGTGAAAAACAGATAAAATTTTCATGCCTTTAAGATGGTAATATTTCAAATATTAATATTTATATGAAGATAGTGAACAGTTACTGGTCAAGGAATAATGAACCCCTTCACAAATCCAGAATTTTCCAACTACTGAGTAAAATTATCAGTTGGTCACTGTTTAAGTTGTTAAATATTGACTTGAATTTATTTTTTGTCTAAATATTTTCATGAGTTGACATTCTGTTATTTTCTCAAATTATTATTATTATTATTTTTTAAATTCATTTTTATTGTTAGACTTATTGGGGTGACATCTGTTAGCAATCAAATTATTTTAGTAGACGATCTTTGGCATTTTCCTTAGTAAAGCCAATATTTTGCATAAAACCTGTGAAATTATGAGTAGATATCACTGAATGCTTCAAAAACTGATTTGGATTAGTTTTGAGATCTGGCTACACTAGAGGAAAAAAATTGACTGTCATATTATAAACAAGATATTAAAATATGTAAATGAGAAATACAGAATTAACATTCTTTTTCACATTGAAACTGCCATTGTTATACATTAGATACATCTATTCATCTAAAACCCATGGGCACTAACTCTTCCATAACATTGCCTAAATTAAAGCATCAGCTGCCTCACTTCTGTTCCTCATCAAACTTAGATCCAGGTTAAATGCTCTGTTTCAGTCACTGGCGCCTGTTTTCAAATCTGAAGGTCTGTCTTTCTCTCTCTGTGCTATACTGTCTCTCATGAAACTGTGTTCAGGTTAAAGTCAATTGTCAAACTCACTTTTTAATAACATTTCTTCAATTAGAAGTTTTCAGCAACTATTGATTTTTTTCATTCATTAAAAAAATGCTTACATACTACCAAAACTCTATCTTTTTTATAATTTTTTAAAATGGGTGCATATGCATATAAGTCCAGCAGTAAAGGCTCAATCAATCCTTTTATTTTCTGGTTATAATAAATTTAGGACTATTTAGCCTATGAAAAAAGCAAAAACTAATTCAGAAATTATAGATTATAGATTAGCATGTATTATTCATGCAGCACAAACCATATCTTTAAATATATTCAAGTTGTGAGAATAATTGTTTTTGTCTTCATGGTCAATTCATCCACATTTGACCAAGTATTAAATTACAAACATATTTAGTTTTCCCTGTGGTATCCTACTTTTGCTTCAGATTTGTGAGTTGTACTAAACTTTATCATGTATTTTACTTGTAGAACCTTAAAATTTTCCTTTTTATTTACTCGCACTTTACTGTTGGCATAAGAGGAAATTTGATTCCATTAATTTTCTTTTTATGACTTGATTTTGATGACTATATGCTTTAAAGAGTAAATTCTAAGATTCTAATGTTTCTCCGTCTGTTGCTTAAAAGCTGTCACGCAGATAGGAGCAAAACACTGTGTTTTAAGCCATTAGGAATGTTTGATGTGTAAGTGATCAGCTTACGAGTACTATGATGTGATGTGACAACTGTGCCTCCATGCAGAAGCTTGATACTAGTTCTATTACTATCCTAAGTGAAAAAAAAAACATCCTTCGTTTTGAGGGTAACACATGCAAAATGTTCATTGGAATATTATAGGATCTTTGGATTTGGTTGAAACCTTGACTCTCATTTTAACACATCTTTACGGGTCAGTTACGATGGCAAGTGCATTTGCATTAACGAATTCTAATGTGACAACTTCTCCCTCAGTATTAAAAAAAAATCAGATGGTTTATCCTTGGGAGATTGCAAGGCCAAAACTGCAGGTCATTTTGTAGAAGTTGAGGAGACATCCATTACATTTGGATGCTATTCTCCCTCAAAACAAACAAAAGAGTGCTTTTGGAGCTTCCCAAGTAATTATTTATTAGTGCCTTCCTAAAAATGCATAGCTGCTAATTTCTGACACTTGAAATTAAGATATAAGAAGGCTTTTTAGGGGTGAGATCCAACACCTTCAGGATCATTCCTGTAGGAAATCACACGTATACATATGGCTGTGGTCTCTCTTTATCTCCTTGTTTCTCTTGCTTGATTTTGAACAACAGGTTGCTGCTGGCCTTCATATATGGTTTCAGTGCATCCCGTTGTGATACTTGATCCTGATACCTCTTTTGATAAGTGCATTAGCTTTGACATCTGCCAAGATTCTTCTGAGGTGCAGTCACTAGTCTACTTTGTATCCAATTACTAAAAAGTTGATGATGATGACCACTTTGACTAGAAGTAAATACGTTTTTCACATTACAGTTTGAATGAAATGGAAGTTTGATATCAACAAAATAGAGGTGAGAGAATGGACTCAACAGATACTAGAAAGTATTCATAGCAGAAGCAGCGCTTAGTGTTCTGTTAATGAAAGGCAGTGTTCTCAGTGCTTTTTCTGTTTTATCTATTACACCTGAAAACAAACACTAGTGAGGTGAGAAAAGTGTTCTCTCTTGTGAGGTGGTTAATACTATCATCTCTATTTAACAGGTGGGAAAACAGAGGCAGAGGCGAGTTACAGAATTTGCTGGAGCTCCTGAAGCTGCTGAATATCTGAACTAGAATTCAAACCCAGACTAATGCAGAGTTTGAGCTCTTGACTGCTATGCTACACTCCTCTCTAGGGACAGACAGCTGTAGGTAGAAGGTAAGAAATGTGGGGAGATAATGAGAAATGATAGGAGAATCACTTCTACTATCAATTATAAGTAGAGAACTATGCTAAATATTTTGCAAGCATTATCCAATTTAACCTTTAAAATAATGCTGAACATTAGATACTTTTATATCCATTTTGTAGGTAAGGAAACTGAGCAACGTTGCAATCTCAGCTGTGGCATTTTAAACACTATGATCTTAGATATATTTCATCTGTCAGGCTCCAGCTGATTCTAAACCCCTTGTTCATTCCACACCTATTATGCTGTGCTAAGGAAAAAATATATACTCACACTTAATTCCATTTGCTAGCTTTAAGAGTGGTAGTCAACTCCAGGCATGACCAATAAAAAATTTATTTGATCTCATAGTGTTTACCTAGCTCTGCAGAGGGAGCCGGATTTCTTCTAGTATAGTAACAAAGTGTCTCGTAGCTCCTACATGTCCCCAACAGTGCTCAGGAAAAGGTGGGTATTATATTCTCACAAATAGAGAAGCATATTTTCCTCTTAATCCTATTCCTGACAGCTTCTAAATTTAATAACACAAATACTCACCTTACAAGTAAGAAGAATAAAAGCTTAACTTGCCACAGGGGGAAAACGCTGTGATATAAGGGACCCAGGCATAGGTAATATTGTTGGGAAGGTCATTGCCTGAGGCTGCTTGATAAACTCCAGCCCTTTCCTGTACCCACTGTTTGGTGTTTAAGCTTCAGATGCTGAGACAGTCTATAATAAACTGTCCAATAGTTTCTCACTTAGACTTCTCAAGAAGGTGACAAAATAAAATCAATGTAAAGCTGTCAAAAGAAAGGCTCATCATTGAATCATGTTTTGCTCAAGTAACCCATCTGGAACCAACTGTGTCCTTTGTTCAACTCCTTTGAGAATTCAGCCACTGGAAATACCAAGGGGCTCCATTGACCATTTCCCACCCAGGTCCCTTTTAAGAAAAATGCAGGCAAGTTCCTGAATCAGCCTTGTTCTGATAAGTCTCCTTGAAGCAAGGTCATCATAATTCTCACCCACATTTTTCTGCTGTCTTGTCAGATGAATCCGTGAAATTCACAGATTAATTCAAGTCCGTCACTTAGACATTGTAAATGCGCCAAATGTTCGAGTGTAACAAAAAATTACACATCTGGTAATTCTGCATGTTATTTATAGCCTTTCTGATAGGGGCATAATTGATTCAGAAATGTAATTCACAACTTGGCATCTCCATTTCAAAGTCTCAATTCTATGACATCCACCAAGAGAGTAATCTCACTTTTGTGGGAAAGCAGAGATAATAATTGCAAAGAATTTCTGTATGATAGCCTCATGCTTCTGCATAAAGTTTTGCGTGCTCCTTGTCTCTCATTTGCAAAGTGGGCAATATTCATATCAGCCACACACTTTTAATTCCACGGTATGATTGATGGAGACATAAATGGAGCATAAAGTTGATCAGCAAACCCTGAGGTGATGGCCAATGGCTAAGGCAAGTTTCTCTTGCCCTATATTTTTAATTGCAACCCTCCTAAGAAAACACTCTTTAATTTAACTGGGTAATTGTTCTTTTCAAAGAGAACATTTATTATTTAGTTCCATTTAGAAAACTACGAAGGAATGCTGAAACATTTTCTCTATCCACGAATAATCATGAAATTACTTTTTCTCCTTCTGCCCCATCTTCAACATAAAATTGATGCTTTACTTACCACTTTAGCCCCTGTCTAGGATTTGTGCACATTTTGAGGAAGATAAGCTTATGTGAAGAGAATTAATTTCTACTAGCTAGTGGGGTGCAGTATGAGGTTTATTGAAATAAGCCTAGATAATCTTGTGCTCCCCCTCATGCCCCCAAATTATGATTACCCTAATTCTGACCGTGCATATGTGCTCTATGTAATGTACATCTATTTCAGTTTCTAATCATCAGCTTAGATGCCTCTTGTGTGTCAGAAACTGTCCTTCCCTTCCTTTTAGCTTTGCTGGCCCACCCAGATTCGTGGGCTATATTATTATTGGTGCAATTTGTGGCACTAGGAGCCCTTTTAGGAATTTGCATGGGCTGCTGCCGTTCACCGAGTCCAGCTTTCTGGGCTTGCTCTTGGTTTCCTGGTTTCCCTTGCTGCCTTTGATACAGATTCTGACCCCAGTGTTGCCACCCATTGAACCTGTGGCGCTAGCTCTGTCCGGAGAATCCAGTTGTGCTATTCCACATTTGTGAATGTGACGTTTTGGTTATAGATATTGGCCCTGTGGCCCTTCTGCTTTTCTATTATTTTTTACTTGATGCATCACAGAAAATCAGAAATATACTTCAAAGCATAGTAAGCACACAAAAATCACACATAAACCAAATATAAAAGCTGTTACCATATTTGTATGTTTTTATCAATCATCTATCTGTCTATCATCTACCTAAAAGATTGTTGACATAGATTTTTGTCTGTGATTTTCACTCAATATTCTATTATTTATATACTTCCATCTATGAAAACTTTTCAACACCTTTTTTATTTTGAAAAAAAAAAAGCTATTTTTGTCTTATGGATGTGCCAAAATTTATTTACCCATTTCCATATTTAGGCATTTTGCTTAATTATAAATATTTTTTGGAGTCAAACCTTGATGAATATCTTGCTATTCATTACAGATTCTTTATGGAGGATTTCTTATGTGTGAGGCTCTGTTTTATGCATTGGAAATTCAACAAACACAATTGCTGTATTTAAGAGTCTCAGAAAAGAGGAAGTCTAGAGAGGAATAGAAAAGAAAGCAGTAACAGTTGTGTGAAAAATGCTGAGGGCTTGTAATTACTGCATACAATTGCAAGTCAGAGAAAACTTTAAGAAAGAGTTACTCTAGACTCTTACCTGAAGGGGGAGTAAGTTTTAACCCATTAATGAAAACACTGGGGAAGGGTCACATTTGTAAGTGTAGAGACAGGGAGTGCAAAGACCTATGGGCAAGAAAAAGCATGACAAATTGGAAGAAGTTCAAGAAATTTAGTTTATCTGGAACACTGAGTGTGAGGGATAATAGAATTTCTTGAGAAGATAGATTGGGTCAAGATCATGTAAAGGGGAATTCCCTGGTGGTGTAGTGGCTTAGGCTTCCGCGCTGTCAACACTGCAGCCTGGATTCAATACCCAGCCAGGGAACTACCCACATTAAAAAAAAAAAAAAAAAAAAAAAAAAGATTGTGTAAAGACTTTTCCAACACAGGAGTTTGTTCTTGAGCAGTGAAAGTCTTTAAAATGTTTCCCTCAGGGGAGTAACATAATCAGAAATGTTCGTGCAACATTATTGGGGGCTTTGTGGCAATGCTCTGGTGGAGAGCAAGTTAGACAGGGAGGCTAGTTAAGAAATTATTCTGGGAGTTCCCTGGTGGTGTAGTGGCTAGGCTTCGGTGCTCTCAGCACTGCGGCCTGGGTTCGATTCCCAGCCACGGAACCCTCCCCCCGCAAAAAAAAATAAAAATAAAGAAATTATTCTTATAATGCAAATCATAGGGTTGGTGATGGCTGGATCTAAACTAGTAGGAATTAGAGGGGAGAAAAAAGGTGTTTTTTTTCCTTTTCAATTGATACTAACAAGCTATAATGATTTTACTCAGCTAGTATGGGAGAGGAAGCAGTCTAGGACAGTGGTTTTCCCTGAGGAAATGTGGGCTCCTGTGCTTAGGGAGGCAACATGGGAGAAGTCAGCCTGTAAGGGGGTGTTGGTGTAAGAGATGTGAGTGATTCCTAAAGAACAGGCAGTTTGTTTTGTGAAGTTTAAAAGAGAGCTTTGAGTAGGGGTAGAATAGAGGTTTGAGAGTGAGAGATATGTCAATTCTGATCATTTTATTAGAATGCTAGAAGTGAAATTATTCATCAACAGTTATTGATGCATCTGGCACAGCAATGTCTAGAAATGTCACAGACGTTGGCCGGTTGGCACCATAATTTGAATTTTGGACCAGCCTGTCACTGTATTTTTAGAGACCTTTTGTACATTGGGTTTATTGCTTGAGACCAGAATGTCTCTTTCCCCCCCGCTTCCACTGTTGTATCTTCAGAAGGTCTGCAGGAGAACTATTTCATATTATGACTCATTTCTCTGGTCCTCATGCATGACATCTTTTTAAAATGGAATTTGTTTTTATTGTTAAATTTGTTTGTGCAACATTGGTTAGTAAAATTTACCTAGGCCCAGGTGTGCAATTCTACATCATCTATGTGTTACATTATGTGTTCATCGCCCAGAGTCAGTTCCCCTTCCATCACCATGTATTTGACCCCCCCATCCTCCTCCCCCACCTCTCCCTCCTTACATCTTTGAAGTGTTGTCTTAGCATTCTGAGCAGCAGCTGGAATATTTTTCTTTTAGCAACAATAAATAACACAATGGAAGAGAGACTTTTTCCAAAGTCTGGCTTCCACTCAAATTGTAGACTCAGCTGTGGTCCCTAAATATTTTAATTAATGTCTCTCAAAGGGAGGTTTTACTAAAGCAAATGAGAGTCTCCTTGGTACATATCCACTTATGTACTGAAGCTTATGAGCAGGGGGCTCTGACGTTCCCTGGAGATCTTACCTCTCATTTTGGAATAGATGATGCTTTCTGCTCTGACGATAGCCCTGTATTCTTTCTACTGTGTCACTGGATTCCAGAACAAATGGAAAGGAATGAATCCATTAATCACATGGTGAAGCCCTGAGTGCTGGAGAATTGGTTTTGCATTAAGATACCTTTGTGATTTAGGAATGTATTCATATATTTAGGTAGTTTATTAATTTCCTGAAAGGATAAAGTGACTGGGAAAATATTATATATGAATAATCCCCACTAAATTCATTATAAGGAGATTTGATGCCATCCACCTAGGATGTGTAGGTAGATTTGTTTTGCTTTAAGCAATAACTAGTATTTTATATTGGGTATTAATCAGGTCCCCAGGAGTTACGTTAAACACTTTTCATGTATAGTTGAAGTCTAACCACATGTCTGTGGTATGCTTGCTTTCAATATTATTATATTGTAGAAGAGGAATCGACTTAAAAGATGAAACATGTTGTTTAAGACCAGGATAGCAGTAAATAGCGGAACCCGTATTCAAACCCAGGTAGTCTGATTCCAGAAGATAAAGTGGAGATTATCCAAGATTCACGGTAAAATTGTTCAAGAGTGTCTAGGACAAAATCATTCTTTGTTCTCATTCCAGGACTCACAATAATAATCTCACAAAGGAAGTCAGGTTAAAGCGTGGTAACAGTGTCCCTGTGTGTGGAAGACAAGACAAGAATTTCTAAATGTCTTGTACAACACACTGTAGACAATGTAAGCCTCCTTGTATGATTTCCAGCAAGGAGTAAGCAGATTGACCTTCTGGTTGTATCTGTTCTCACCCTTAATTAGCAAATATTTGTCTTCTGTGAGCAGAAACTGAGTAGTCATGGGTTTAAACGAGTCATAATTCACATGAAAAGAAAACACTAATTTCTTTTTGGGAAGCAGTGGGATTTCATTATTTGATTGGGTTCTTAAGGTCTTGACCTAGTCAGTGAATATCCACTGAATCCACAGTGGATTTTGGCAAAAGCAAAAGGCCGAACTCCTTTTCTTTGATTAGTAAAGAGGTGCTTCAGGTAGAGTCAATATGAACTCTGTAGGTGTGACAGGACTGGTGAGAAGGGCCAGGGACAAGCTCCTGTACCACTGATCCCTTCACATGCAGCTTTCTACTTGCTTTGTGTCCTTGATTGACCTTTGAAACATTAGTCATTTTCACCTTCATGGACATATATATTTAAACATTCTCAATCAGCACTTTTAATAGCTCTTCTGTAGTGGTTAGTTCTGTCTCCCATAGAACAAGCCAACATTCATTTCTTGATGTTTAATAATACTGATTAATTTTCCAGTAATATTTCAATATTCATCAGTAATGAATTTTTATAAGGGCTGATCTTTGAGTCTCTCTTCTGACATCTAGGATAAACTCACGTCGACCTGGTGTGTCTGTAAATGGAGGAGGGTATTTGACATTTAAGGACTTTTAAGGTCAAACCAAGGAGGTCGCCAGCTGTGTTGATATGTGGATGTACTATCAATAGTTGACACAGCACACTAAGATTGCTCACTGGTCTAAGGGTTAAAAACCAGGCATGCTAGCAGACTAGCTAACAAAAGACAGCCCAACATTACAAAGAAGTGTTCATTTGTTAGTGTTTACTAGGGAGTCATGTACTTCTCTCACTTGAAGTTTATCAGTGGCTCTAGTTTAAGTGGCAGAATTATAAGAATAATTGGGGGGTTCTTAAATTTAAGCTGTGGGCTTATGTGAATGTCAGTGCTACATTTGATCTTTTTCCAGCCTGGCATATCAAAGGCTAAGGTACCATACCAGAGAATGAAATTGGTTAGCTTGGCATGCTTATTTTCTTACAACTGGGTTCTTCACTTGTAAGGCTAATATGTTAAGCAGCAGTCATGAGAATCATAGGCCATTCACAGACACAGTCACATTGAAATTTTAAAACTCTGTGTGTGGTTGGGGAGAATTTTGTTATGTAATAATGAGAAAATAAAGTAATATAAAGATCCTTTCAAATCAGAAAAACTCAGGATGGAATTACATCACTACCATTTGCTAGCTGGGTAATTTAGATAGGTCATTTATCTCTGTGTTAAATAATTCCATTTGCCTGCCCAATATCCACTTCCATTTCTTCATTCTTTTCACTTAATTCCTTCACTTCTTCACGTTATTACATACGTATCTCTCACTGTGTGTCAGATTGCATTCTAAGCACTTTACAGATATTAACTCATAACTAACCCTGATTTTATTCAGGGCTTAGATTACTCAGTCCATTGGCTCCCCTTATAGATACAGGTGATTATTTGATGTTGTTTTGAACAGGAAGATTAAGCTTTGGGTGGGGCTTCCAGAAAAATCTGTTATTCTTTTGATTAAAAGGGTTCAATTTGGGTGCCATGGTCCTTTTCTAGTCAGTCACCCTTTGCTCTAATATACTCCTTCATCCTTCTATCTGGGATGTATTTGCAATGCCCAGAGGTTCAACAGCCATGTTGAGTGAATAAGGATAAAATCCCCATGCTGGG
This sequence comes from Lyroderma lyra, assembly GCA_004026885.1. Classification (NCBI taxonomy): domain Eukaryota; kingdom Metazoa; phylum Chordata; class Mammalia; order Chiroptera; family Megadermatidae; genus Lyroderma; species Lyroderma lyra. The sequence continues at coordinate 113,276 of PVJL010004703.1, read as the reverse complement.
AATGGTGTCCCAAAGAGGCAGAAGGAACCTGAGTCCCAGATGGCGCTGGTGACTGGCTTCTGCTGCCAGCCCCACTTCCTGTGACACGAGAGCCACTGTGGGGTCAGGCTTGCTGTAGCCTGTGCATGAACACTTCTAATTGTTAAACTGCTCGTGCTTCAGCCGGTTCATCTGTAGAACGAGAACTGTATTTTCTGAATGAGAGGATTGTTAGGATTCAACGAGACAGAGCATGTAAGACACAAAGCACCTCATGCTGTTCAGTAAACCCTCGTGCTTCTTGACTTGTGTGCATAAACTTTTCTGTTTTTCAACACACACAGGGGTAAGGATAAGGGCAGGACATTATATAATCTTGATTGCCGCTTCTCTTCTACACTCATTGGGTTAGCTTTTAAGCTGTAATTTTGTATCTTTTTTAAAAATTGTGGTCCTTATTGCCCCTACAAACATTGCTGTGAGACACAGCAATTGTCTTGTCAATGCGAAGTTGTGTCAGATTTGCCTTTTAGAATTTCTTTTTTTTAAAACTATAACTCTAATGTTTTATTTAAATACATGAACACATATATAATGGCAACATTTTAAGATTTACTACACAAGTGATTTTTTTTATTCTACATACTAGCCTTCTTTTGTAATATTCACACGTTTAAAATTTATAGAAAATAACTATTTATGTGGCTATATGTACACTTAGAGTGATGCTTCTTTTAACTAATAGTCCGCAGTATGTATCCACCAGATTTAATTTATCCATTTCCCCAAGTGATGAACACCTAACTCTATACTGCTACAAACAATGCTGTTATGAACAACCTGTGCATGTCTCTTTATGGAACTTAATACATTTTATCTGACGTACATGGCCAGGAATGAGATTCTAGGTAACAGGAGATAGATGATTGATGTAGATGATAGATAGATAGATGATTGATACATGGATAGGCAGATAGATATAGATAGATAGGTGAATATGGATGGATAAATGATATATATATATATGTGTGTGTGTGTGTGTGTGTGTGTGTATACAGTCTGTCCTAATTAAAATTTCTTAAATTTAATGGCAAGGGAGGAGGAACAGTAATGTTGAGGTGGGCATAGAGAATGGGCACTGCTATGTTTTTGAACATATGTGCTTTGAGGATGAAATGATCTGCTTTTGAGTCTCACCTTTTCACATAGGAGCTGCCTGACCATTTTGTCAATTCCTTAACCTTTCTCAGCTTCAGTTTCCTCTGGAAACAGTGGGGATTAGGCCCTCTTTTTGGGCGCCTTGTAGATGTTACATAAGTTGATGCCCTGAGATGTACCGTGTCTGGCCTTCAGAGGGGTTCCATGAGCATCCCTTTTCATTGCCTACTTCTCACTTTCTTTGCTCAGCCAGTGGTTTAGTTCTTTTTGCACCTATCAATGTCTGCAGCACAATTCCAAGAATTTCCATAGAGCACATGCTCTTAAGTGGCCAGTGAGAAGGAGGATGTCTCGGTGTTGAGCATCTGCATATGGAACGCCATTATGATAAAGTTGAAATATTGGTTTAATATGTCTCCTTAAGGGATTCTTTCAGTAATGTTTTTCACCATGAGAAGATGGATTTCATTTGTAAAACAGAAAATGAAAAGCTTTGAACATAGAAAATTATTTTAGGTGCAGACTCCTAATAAACATTGGATTCTAGGGAGATAGAGATTTAGAAAACAAAATGGAAATGCAGGAAGAGAAGATGACAAGTCTGAACCTCTCTCATTCTACATCACCTTCATTGGCTTAATAAAATGGAGATTTACTCTGTGTCCAAAGTAACTGTTGACATTGGAACCCTTGTAGGTGAGTAACCCAAACGATATTGGAAGATAAGACAAATCTTTAAACTATTTTCCTCATCTGCAGTGGCAAATAGAGCATGGAGTGAATGGCAGAAAAAAGTGGTTGAAATCACATCAAATGATGAAATTTCCAAAAACTTAAAAGATGACAGATTTCTGGTCACTTATTGAAATTCTGAGAGGCAGCAGATGTCATCTGTGCTACCTTAAGAGACAGTGGCCTCATGCAGTTCCAAAAATACCCAGGGACAGAGAGCAATATTTAGAACCATCCCCAGATGGAAAATCTGCTTCTGTAGAAAGTGGAGAAAGTATATTTGTCATATCAATTTAGACTATTGCTTTTGATTTTCATAGCAGATGGGGTCTGCTCAGTGGAAGCTTTATCTGATCTGAGACCCTGACAGCCATTTTTGTGCCTGATACACCTCCCTCACTGGGAAGACATGACTGGTCTAGAGTTAGACACCCAACCCAAGTTGGGTCAGTTACATTCTTTGTCTGGTAATTTATGCTGTGAACAATAAAGACGAGAAAGTGGGCGCTGAGCCAGGGCAATGGTAAATTTCTAGATGGGAGGTCTGCTGACCTATGAAACAGAAGCCCTTAGAATTTCTCATCCTTTCTGAGGCTTGTAAGAGGAGGTCTGTGCAGAACGTTCATGGTTCCCACAGTCTACTCTTGTGCCACATGGATCCTTTTTTTCATACAAGTGTAGGAAACAACTGTTTCATGGTTTCTGGGGTCTTTCTTGTTGAAGGGAACCTCATAAAGAAAGAAGCTACTGAGATGAACACCAGCACCTGTCACAAGAGTTGGTCTTGGGGCTGCCACTGGTATCCACCATCTCCCCTTCCATTATCCCTTCTAAATTCTCCTTGTCACCTTGGCAGGTCAGGGTGGCTGATCAGGTCATATGACCAAAACTTCATACCTGAATGATCTGAACACTTGATAAGCATGCCCTTCTCAGTTAAGGATTTATGTGTGTGTGCTCAAAGTTATTCCGAGGCATGGGAGTACCAGGAGATGCCCAGTGGCTTACCTAGGTTTCACATAAATATCTCCTAGTCCCTGTTGTGTAAAAGTATCCTGATGGTGGTGACTCCTCTTTTCATCTGCTGGCCTCTGGACAAAAGTAGTCCACAGGACCCCAGAGGCAGCTGTACTTTGTAGTTCAATTGAATGAACCCTAGTGATGTCTGCTTGTAGGAGTATGCCCCTTCTTGGGACCTATACCTGCAATCTTGCAAAGCCCAGAATTATGGAGGCAGAAAGAACAATGTCCCCCTGTCTGTCACTGGGAGAGAGGGTAAGTGGGGCCACTTCTGCTTTCAACTTTTCATTCTTAAATCCATGTATTCTTTTTACTGCAGAGACAGTATCATACTCAGATAATGATGTCTAATTTAATAAATATCTTACATCTTTTTAGAGTTTTTCTTCCAAGCTGGCACTGTACTTGTGCCTTTAGAAGCTGTTCTAGTGTTCTGTGAGGCTAGCTCCCTGCTTTCATATGGATAGTATGTGATACAACTAGTGAATCCTATGGTCACGGGCCCACTCCTCAACCTCTTTTGCTATAAAGTGGTTCCCCCTCGTTGGATGCTATGCTGTATGGAATTTTCTGTGTGTGAACTATGAATTCTATAAATTCCCAGATGGTAGTGCTGGAATAGGCCCTGGGCATGAAAGGCCAGTTCATACTTGAAATAGTAGGTCTGTGAGGTACATCCTTATGGTTGCCACACTTCTTAACCTGGACTTTGAAGCTTCTGATAATTTATTTGCAACCTTACTTTTTGAAGCCTTTTTTTTTTAAACTCCAGTATTTTGTGAAGCCTGTATCCTGGTTAGGGCATGGACTTTCTTGTGTCGTGTGTTTGATAAGAGAAAGGGAAAGAAATATAACTCACTATTAGCATATGCCTCGTGTATTAGGATTTAGCTTTGCTATCCTTTTCGTTGATTTGCTTGATTATTTGTATGTTTGTTTTACAGACAAGGATACTGAACTTAGAACTTCTACTGTTACAGATTGCATGTCAAGAAACTATGTAGAGTTACTCAGGATAAGACAAGTAGTAAATGCATTCCAGTAACTTCCATAATCTGGGCTTTCTGTTTTATACTTTTATCCCCAAAGGAAGCTTGAAAATTTCTCTTTTTTTCTTTTCCTAGAGAAAATAGATCTTTTCCTAGATCAGAACTTTGAAGAGTTTTGATTTACTGTTTGCAGAGTTTCGGCAACCTGGTCAACAAAGGTGAGACTGCAAAATCACTGTGAGTCATGGAAAATTATAATATAGACCTCTATGGAAATAAATGTACATTTTCTCCAGAGTGCAAAGGATTTACCATCTGGTTCAATCTGCTAAGCTAAATTGGAAGAAGATCTCCTTTCCTTCCACCTCCTTTTTTCCCCTACAATTTTGCTGTGTGAAATCAAGCCCTGAATTTTGTTTTGATTTAGCTCTAATTGGAGCCATGCTTTTACTGAATCTAATTTCAGTTGGAACTAATTACAGGGGAAAAGGTCATATCTGTACTGAGAGTATATCTCTGCTCAAAATATATTGGCACCATATTATATTAACTCTACTTGTGTAGAGATTCAGATGAAGACAAGAATAAATTACCAAAATGTTCTGAATCTTCCTTTTGTTTAAATCAGTAGGGAAAATCCATACATAGTTATTGACAAGAAAACCTTTCTTGGGTATGAACAAATACAAGCTTGTCAGTTGTGTCTATTTCCTGTAAACAATCTGGGAATTGCCAAGAGACATATTTTGTGCCTACTGAGCTCTGTATTGGTGATACAATCGTGTTTCAGCTGGTATACCATACTCACCTATATAAAATGCTCTTTTATAATAATCTGGCAGTCTGTGAGGGGAAAAGAAAAAGACAAATGCCATTCCCTTCGGTGGGAGGATACATTGGAGTGCATGTTTGAGATACATACTTGTTCAAACTGAGAGTAAGTCTTGGACTTCTAAATACAGTAGACTCTCAGTTAATCGGCACTCATGGGGATTGGTAGGTCCTGGATAAATATAAGTAGACTCCCAGTTAACCTGCACCAATGCCAGATAAATGTAGTATTATTTCCTTGTGTTTTTTTTTTGTTGTTGTTGTTGTTGTTTTCTGCTGGTTACTTGAGAGTGCTAGTTACTTGAGTTCTGGTTAATGAAGAGTCTACTGTTATTTCGTGACATTTTGGCTAATGCTGTCCAAGACAGATTCATTTTCCTCAGCAGACTCACAGGCATTTTTATTAATGTGTATCTATTAGAATATTCAATAACTCATTCAGCTGACCAATGGCTATTGCTCATCTGTGGTGTTTTGCACAAGTCAGTGTCAATTAGTAACATAATATTGATGATATCAGGGTAAGAGTGATAGGTGATACAAGGTGGTATCAGAGTATTCTGTGGTCTCTACAGAAATTTATTTTCATCTAATTTCTAGCTTTGAATGGTGATATGGATCATTTTCCTGTGAAAATTTGGAATACAGTTGTCTAATTAATAATCTACCTCAATTTGTCCATTGTGATGGGGAACTGACCCAGAATGAGGAAACATGAGATTAAGCACAAGGTTTCCGGATGAGTTTCCCACCCTGCTCTCTTTTGTCAGTGGTGGCAGTGGCAGGGTGTTGAGAGCACTTTTTTACATATTAAAAAGGAGTAAGAAGTTGGTATCCTTGACTTTCAAATACTGAATACAAATAAATTAAAGAAAAGTATCAGTGACTTCCAGCAGTCTACCTGGGGCCCATTTGTCTTGGAATGCCAATAATGTAATATATACTTTTAAGGAAGGCTGCATGTAGGCCCTGGAATACCCATTTTAAAAAGTCACAACTTTGACCCAAATATAAGCAATAAAATATTTTCCTTTAAACTAAGATTTCATTGATTTAAAAATCATATATATGCACTCCAGACAGTTCTAGTCAGATTTTCAGATGCCCAGATAGTGAAGACTAAAATATGATGCAGTGTTGGAGAGAACAGAAGACCATCAGAGTCAAATATGGTTATGCATCCTTATTGAATTATTGGCTAAAAAGCCCCTTTGCCCTTTTATATTTATTTATATATTTATTTGTTTAAATCTAGGTGCCCACTGTTCAACAGGGCAGGTCTAAAAGAAAAAGAGAGTTACACGTGAGTGATTAATGGACCTTGAGCTGTCAGCCGGGCTCACTATTTGAATATAAGCAATCAGTAGTGGAACAACCCAGTTCTCTTTGGGGGTCCCGATGTTGCCTTGGTCTTATACAGAGCATGTTTAACTCCAATCAGTCAGATACAGACCCCCAAGGAGCTCTCACACCCCACTATCATTCAGTGATTTGCAGATTATCCTGTGAGATCCCTCCTTGAGTCTTCGGGTCCATATAAAACTGTGAGTTGTAGTTGTACGTTTCATTTTAAATGAACTCATTGCTATCTCTTGGTAATAACAAAGCCATTAATCAGGGTAACTAAACATAGTTCTAATAATTTCACCAGAGAGGGCAAACATAAAAAAGTCATATGCCACCAAGGTCCTGTAACTCCATCTTCTCCCACTCAACACACTGACATTTTATAAGGCTAACCTGAATAAAGAATAATCATAATACTTAGCATTTATGTACCTCTTAACAAACATTAGCTAATTAATCCTCATGCCACCTCTGAAAGGCAAGCACTGTGTCTATTGTTATCCACACTTTTCAAAGCCTGGAACTGGAGAAATGTTAAGAGATTCTCAGAAAGGTTAAGTGACTTGCCAAAGGTCACAAAACAAGACAGTAATAGGAACTAAATTTCAGCTGAGACATCATGCCATGCAGTCATGTGGCCTCTTGAAGGTTTGAAGGCCCATTGGAAATGTGAGCCCAGCTGGGACTATGTGAAACACCCCATCCTGTTGGAGACAAAAAACAGTTCAGGAGCTAGAAGCAGGGACATGTATCTGTCGATATATAATCAGAGGAAAGAAGCAATATGATCTCGATTTTTCAGTCTACCCTTGGCAGGGGGGTATGTATCCTACAAAGCAGCTTTCCCCCACCTTATCTGTTCTTTTGAAACCATAGAATAAAATGTGCGAAGGTCTTAAAAACTGCCAAAAAGTTGAGAGGCTTTCAAAAACTACACTGCTCTTCTCTGGGCTAGGGTCAGACTACTGAAATCCCCCCACTGAAGCATAATGTGAGAGGGGTAGCACGTTTCACATCTATAGACCCAAGAAGACTCAAGAAGAATGATAATCACCTGGCTCATACGTCCTACTTGTGTGCATGTGTGTGCACATGCACGTGCACGCGCACACAAACAGATAACACACAAATATACACAGATACACACACATAGACACAAATACACACACAAACACGCATGCTCACGTGCGCGCGCGCACACACACACACACACACACACACACAAATACAAAGAAACAAAGAAAAACCCCAAAACAATAAAAAAATCCCCTAAAATTTACCTATCCAAATATGGGAAATTGTCTTGATTCACATAAGGAATATTCTTTTTACTGGCCACCAATTCACACGAGCTAGTAAAATATGATAAATACATTCTAAACAATAAAATTGTCTTTCAGAGCTAAAAAGGTTGACATCAAGGACTGAGCTCATGGGAGACAAAAAATGTTTGTTAAATTAGCATGAAGTCAGAGTTACAAGTCACATAAAAGCATGTAGGGGTCTTCTGAGTACTTGAGATGTTCTGCCACATCAAATACTAAAAACTCAGACTTTATTGCCTCAAAAATATTTATTTTTCTACAGCTCTTTACCATCACGAATTAACAACCCTAGAGTAAAAATGTTCAGTTTGGTGTTCGGAAAAGGAAAGTTTGCCTCCCTGAGTAATGCTAATACCTGAAGCATGGATGGGAAAACCCCTCCAGGTAGGGAAGGTCAGAAGGGTAAGGAGCATGCAGCCCTGAGCCTCCTGCGACATGGGCTGCTTCCACCACACTGGTCCACCTGCCACCCTGGCCCAATCCCATGTGCTGATGTGACAGAATCCCTCAGCTTGTAGAGCAAAACCGAGGCGAGCTGACACCTTCTAAAAAGACTTTATAGTATGAAAAGGAAGGGAAAGCAGAAACAAATTAAACCATGAAACGATAGGAAGCAAGAATATACACTCACTCAAGCCACAACACTGAGAAGAATCAGCTCGTCTGCAAAGCCCAAGGCTGCAAACAGCTGGCACACCTGCCCGAGCACGTTGCCTGTATTGCATGCTCGTGATCACACACTTTGGGTGCCCTTGTCTTCATTGGTTCATAGTCTGCACTGTCATTTATTTGTCAATATAGAGACGCTTATTCTCAGCAGAATCTGATCTAACTCAAGTGTTCAAATGTTTGTTACAATTATGAGTCACTCCTGTATAAAAGGCATATTTAGAATGGTAATATTTAATGAACGTCCCAACACGTGACCTTTTATTCGCCAGAGGTTGGTCAGACCACTTAGGAAAAGGGCTGTAATTGGCGACGGTCATTCTCTGAGTGTGATAAGTGGTGTCAGAAGTCGGGCACACACCATGGCCCAAACTACCCCCCTCACTTTGTAGTCTGAGAATGGACTACGTGAGAACCAGCACCCCAGTCAGAGGAGAGAAACGTTCCAGGAGAAACCCACTGTGAATGCGAACTTTGAGGGCAATTTGGAATCGTTGGTACGAAACTTTTAAATTATTTTTCTGTATTCAAACATGGGCTGCAACTTAGAACGATTTTATCAAGACAATTGTGATTTTGTGTTAAATGGTCATAAATCAAAACAATTTCTCTTGGACATCAACACAGTCTTAATAATCTGGTAAGACATCACTCAAAGTTGGAGGGTAAAGGTGGCACTTCATAATCAAATAATAAATGACTGCTTTACCTACCGGCTGTTTCTGTCTTAACCAGTGCCCACCTTACTGGTACATTTTGCTCTGGTGCGTGAGTCCTATAGGACAGAAGTGTGTTGGTGTCATTAGTATTCTTGGGCTGAAGGCAACAGGCTTCTCACTTTCAATATGAAAAGGCCCTCTCTCAAAGGTGACTTACACAGTCATTATCTTCTGAAGCTTTGACTATGTAAATTAGTAATCAAATATTCTAAATGGGTGATGGAAAATAAATTTATCTACTGCTAGCATCCTAAATCATAGCTATAACTTCTAAAATGTTTGATTGGGGAGTTTTGTAAAAATGTGTTCCTGAGTGTTAATTTTGGTACATTTTCCAAGTTATTAAATCTCCTGTAAGCATATGGAAAAAAACTATATATGTACATGTAAAATTTATTTAGAAGGCAAATCAAACTTGATACCAAAATCTTTTACTGTGCTCAATTTAGTCAACTTCTTGAGGTGAGCTAGCAGAATGATGAACTTTAATTAACTTATTGGCTCTTTGGTCACATGATTGCTGTGTTAATCATCTTAATAGGCTGTCTTCTATGGGTATTTTTATAAATGTTTGAAAGAATTCATCAACAAGTTAATTTTTAATAATTCTCTATTTGCACAATGCTTCAAATGGTATCCATTATTCTCAGATGTTTAATTACAGTTCTATAAAAGTGTGAGTAGAGGATATAAATACTTTTTAATTCTAAATTCATCATTGTAAACACTAAGTCAGAGTTAGTGTTACAAATGAGGAAATGAGCAGTATGGAAACACATGTATACAACTAATACACATCAGAGTTTAGATTCAAATCTAAGCTGTTTCCAAAGCACCCCCCACTGCCACCAAATCATTCTGCTGTTATTTTATGCTCTGATCAGGGAGCATAAAAAATATATATGCTAATATATAGTGTCATCATACAATCTAGTTTATGGCTGTTGTCTCAGTGCAGTTACTAACAGTGTCCCTTCAACTCTCATGATTGCCCATTTGAGTTGATAAGTTATATCATCTTCCTACTCATAACCCACATTTTTATTTATGTTTTGTTGGCAAATTATTTCCAGTTCTAAATTTTCCTGTGGTCCAGCCACTCTAACAGACACACAGACTCTAATTTATGGTGTATTTTATAAGGAAGTTGTAGGTACTATGTGATAAAACAATCTGATGCATTTTGCATCCAAGACATTAATCACAATTTAGCCACTTGATGGCTTATGCATTGCAAATGCACACCATTTCAAAAATCTTGTCTTATGCTGACACGATGCAAATCTGTTCCTGATGTTGGGAGCTCTAACCCAATCCATGCAAATGGCAAGCACACTCAAGATGACTACCATTGAAATCAATTTGAGCTATTAATAAAGTGTTCTTGATTGTCCCAACCAGGACACTGTGATCTAATAGACATTTGTAACCTGTGAATGGTTTATAGATATGAGCCTTTGGGGCTTTCTTCCAGGGAGAGGGCAAGGAAAAGGTTCTGAGGTATTTCTGACATAAGATTTTTCCCCTCTAAGGGGAATTTAGCTCATACCTGACTCGTAGTATTTTCTTAGGAGTTCTATGAATAAACATTCATTAGTCCTTTTAAACATCCTTATTGTGAGGAAAAATAGTCTGCCTCTGTTGCTTTCACCTTTAAACATACTGTATATATGTGTCTATATGAGTGACGTTTCTGTGCGTATGTCATAATGAAAATATTTGATTAGTGAAACTCAAAGTGAGAGCCAAGAATTTTTTTCTGTTCCTCATATACTAAACCTTTGTAGAAGCACAAATTCGAACAATTTTATTTGTATTCCTTTGAGGCTTGGTGATGTTACACTTTTCTATTTCCTCATAGCCAGTATTTTATTTACAGTGTATATTTTAGTTTCAAGATAGTTAAATTAATTCCTTTTGTACTACATTTTGTGAACACATGTTTTTCAGTTGTCACTGGGGGCCGTACCAGAGTGATGTGCTTGGCCTTCTGCTCACCCAGTCACATTCAGCCTGAAAAGCAGACTGTCATCTGAAGAAAAGCCTCGTTGAGTCGGAAACACAGCTGTTTTATCCTACTCCACAGCCTGCAGAGATACTGTTTTTCTTTGGGGAAAGGACACTTCAGGTTTTGAGAATCTAGGTACTGTACCATTGGGGAAAGAGCTGAAAAGAAAATAGACCATCTTTTTCGATTCTATTGTGCAGAATATAAAGAAACTCTTTGTTCAGATTTCATGTCCTCCTCCTTGCTCAGTCTTTAGTCTTTGAAAATTCTACCCTTAACTAAATAGGTAAGCTGCAAAAAGATTAAACTTAAAAATATACCAGGAATACAGAACGAAGAGAGGTGATTGATCTTTGAGTAAGTATCCAGCAGTGCAATGAAATTCTCAGGCAGGTCCCCTTTTATTTCAAAATGGGTTTGATTCAGAGGGATTTTATAGCTGCTAAATCATGCAGTTGGCAGAGTTTGTGCATGCTTCTCACAGTTACTTTGAAAGATGTCAAATTTGGCAAAGGCAGTAAAAATACTGGGATTTACTGAGTTTGCTTTTTTCCCCCCTCTTAGAGAATGCTCTAAAATCCAGCGTGCTCAGAAGCAATATGGTACAACGTAAGTGTGCAGAATCACAGATTTCACGGAGTGTGGCCTTCTCAGCCCGCATGTTGCAGCTGCATCTTTGGCAGAAGCCTGGCAGCCTCTGCTTGCTGTTACAAGAGACTCCTCTTTACCACCAGTAGGCTTGGTTTCAGTGTCATTGCCACTGGCATCTGAAAACAGCATGTTGCCTCGTGATAGTTGCTAAACAGCCTTGCTTTGCTCATCCAAGAAGGAGATCTTAGCAGCACCTCTGGACAGGTAAGTGTGTCTACACAAGGGTGCCGCTCTGTATTGGTACAGTGTACCCATCAGGAGCATGGTTCTGGATTGAGAGTGCCGTGGTTTGAATACCAGTTCCACTGGTGACACGCGTGAATTTTCCAGGCCCCAGTCTTACCGTGTAAATGGAGCTAACAGACTGCGTCATTAGGCTGCTAGAAGATTAAGTGAGACGCACAGTGCTTAGGACAGACACATACAGTAAGTGTGAACAAATGCTGTTATAATGATTATCATTATTATATTCAATAAATGAAATTTATTATTATTTTTGTCAATCTAGGAGAATAGATTATTATTAATAAAGTTCACATGTATTTTCACAATACGAATGATGTAATTGTTCTACATCCTGATAATACAGTACCTCATTTCTATCTGGAGGAGAGTGGTACTCTACTCTCTATGAGTCCCTAGGTACTGTTCTGTTATCAGTCAGAGTCACATTGATATCTCTCTGTTATTAAAAGAATTTAGCTTTTTAAAGCTAATTTTGCTTTTAGAGCCAAGCTCTGGCTTCTTTGATTGATAAAGCATATATTAATAATAAGAACTTATACTATACAACCGAAGGATGCACCCAACTTGTCTAGTTAACTGCTAAGAAATTGCTTATCCATAGCAGACCATATATTAATATAATCCATTCCTAAAATCCATTGATATCTGCAACTCAGCAGGCTTTGATTACAGGACAGGAAATGACAGTAGTGCTATATTTCTACCCACTTCCATTTCTGATACCAAAAGCTCTATAAATAGGACTTTTAAATGGACCTGGCTATGTGCTAGCCACTATAACAAACAATTTGAAAAATTTCATCCTTACAGCAATCCTGTCATTCCCATTTCCAGGCGAAGGCACATTCTTATTTTAGAGGAAAGTTTTCTTATTACATACAACCTTTGACTTTAGCACTGAGATTCATTCATTCAGTCACGTATTCCCACTCTAGTAGGAACAGTCTGTCTTATCAATTACTATACCCCTAACGGCTGGCACAGTGCCTGACACATAGTACACACTGAATAGATATTTTAATAGGTGTATACATAAATATTAATGTAGAGATTCTGGAGAACTATGATGCCTTCATTGTCCAGATCTCTTTGAAAACCTACCCCTATATGTCATAAAGTAGTCAAGACCTTGGTTTCTTGAAAGAATGTTGAGGATGGATTAAGGTGGAAACAAAGACCGATCAAGCTTCCGAGCTTATCCAGAACTCTGACTAAGCCTCTGTAGTAGGACTAATGGGGTCCAGGCAGAAACTGAACCATCCAGGCAAGTAAGATGATGGAAGCATTTAACTAAATCTCAAAGCTCTGCCAACTTGAATAAATATATATGAGCAAGCCCAATCTTGTAGAGTGTTGATACATCATTTAAGGGCCGATATTTCAGGCCACTTTCTCATTCTGTTCTCCCCATAGAAGCCCAAGGAATGTGTTTATAAATATAAATTGGTTTTCCCAGAGCCTCACTTTATATGCATCGTGTCTTCTTATGGCATTATCAATACAATAAAAGCACTTCCATGTCCTACTAGACCCTATATGATTTAGGCCTCCCTCCCTCCACACTTGTCCTTGCACCTTGTGTACTGCAGTCACACTGCTCCTGTGTCTCAGGGTCCTGTTCCTTATTGTTCCCTGGCCTGGGGGTTCTCCGGGCTCTTTCTATGCCCCATTCCTGATCCTTCAATTCCAGTTCAATTATCACCCTCAGAGAGACATCAGACTATTGCATCTAAACCGTCCTCTATCTCCAAACTCTCCGTCATGATGCCTGGTGGATTTCAGCTTGTGATAAATGCAATTTATCAGAAGAAATCATGTTCACTTTTGACTAGTTTTCCTCCAAATGTTGCAAAGTAAGCAGATAAGTTTTGTGTGAGCAGGGGACTTTTTTTGTTGACATTTTTAAGACTGGTAAAAGCCTAGAATTTGGTATGTCCTCAGTAAATATTTTGATACACATTGCTATCTGAAGAATACAGAGTACTATGAGATAACCTATAATGTAGAAGTATTAGTGAACGATCTGATAGTTCTTGAAATGATTATGGACATTATGCTACTAGACAGTTAGGGACTGCTATCACAGTACAGAAAGCTTTGTCTGTCAAAACCCAGACCAAGTGGACCAGCAGCAAATGCAAACCTGTGTTGGGGTTCAGAGGGTTCAGATCATATAACCCATGGACACCTGCCCTAAGTTGGTTAATTTTACTGTCAACTTGACTGACCCATGGTATGCAGGTAGTGGGCCAAATATTTTTCTGTGAGAGGGTTTTTAGACAAGATCAATATTTAACTTGGTGGACTTTGAGTAAAGAAGATTGCCCTCTGTAATGTGGGTGGGCCTCATCCAATCAGCCAAGGCCTGAATAGAGTACAAGACCAATCTCCACTGAACAGGAGGGAATTCTGCCAGCAGAAAACCTTTGGACTTGAACTGAAACATTGGCTCTTCCCTGAGTCTTCAGTTTGCCGGCCAAGCCTGCACATTTTGGACCTGCCAGCCTCCATAATCATGTGAGCCAGTCTCTTAAAATTAATCCCTTTCAATATACACAACCTATTGGTTCTGTTTCTCTGGAGAACCCTGACAAATACAAAGATATTGGGGCAAAGGGCCCAAAAAGGCTCTGAGAAGGTCAGAGCTAATTTCAATAATCATAGCAGAGATTTATCACAGTTGGTGAGACATTGGCTGGGCTGGTCTGTTCTGAAGTCCAGTGGGAGGGTGGTCATATCTGGGAATCTGTCCAAATGAATGGCATTTCCCTCGGTGTTTTGGGAGGGTGCAAAGGGTCAGTTTAGTGAATGAGCAGAGACAGTAAGCAGTGAGCCATCAGATGGAGCTGAGATGGACCCTCAGATGCACTGTGCAGCTTTTCTAAGAAAAGATGAAATGGGAATCTATAGTAGTGAAGATAGGCTATCCCTAGGGGACATCTCTCATCTTTCTATGTATTATCTTATTTAGTATCCACAAATAAGCCGAGGACATTCCTTTATTACAAATGAGAAAACCGAGACTCAGAAGAGTGAAATTACTTGTCACATTCACATAGCTAACAGGTGCTGGCGACACGACTCACACCCAAGCATGCTGCTTCCGGCATCTGTCCCGGCCTGCTGTGGCCTCTCCTTATCCACGTGGCTCTTGAAAGACACTTGAGAGTAAGGGTTGTTAGAACTTCAGTACTTAGATGTTCGTACTGAACCACTGGGTCCCTGGACTAAATGAAACTATGCTCTGTATTTTTAGTGCCTTCATTATTGAAATAATTCGTATGCTTGTGTGGACATAAACATCTGCAATGATTTTTACAATTCAAGTCTCTGACTGCATGAAATTCCTTGCACTGTATTTCAGAGCAGCATATCCACTCCCTCTCACTGCCCTCTGGAAGATCTGGACTTTAGTTTGGACTTGGGGGTCATTGCTAAATGGTGAGAAGGATGGACACATGAATGCAAAACTGATACTATGTCTCTCCAGGCATTATATGTACTTGGGTATAAGAAAATGTCTCCTTTTAAGAGGCTACTGCATTCACGTGAGTCACCTCCCCCTATCTGCTCTAATTAGATATTATACTCTATTTCTTCATTGTGAAGAAGTTTAGGAAAAGTATGGACTGATATGTACAGACTCTTAAGATTTATTTCAATAGAAAATGCCATCTCTCTTTAAATTTCTGGTACGTTTTCCTATATCCTGTGTGGCCTGTACCTTTGTCATTTTGTCACCAGTGTGATTAGTAGGAAGCACAAGGAACATTTCTCAACTTGGTATTTGTCTCAGCTAGGTTATAAACAAAACTCAAAATAATATAGGTAGAGAAATAGTTTCAGACCTTGAGTGTTTCAGAAAATAACACTCACCACAATAATAGCAATCTGGATGCACAAGTCCCAGGAACTCAGCATTATCTTGGCAGAACTAAGTATGTTGTCACACCTAATTTTCACCACAGTTGCGTTTCCTTGTTAACTTACTCATAAATTGAGATTTGGGGACGTGAAGATGTCACCAAGATCATATGCTGGGATAGGGTTCTCGGCTGGATTCGAACTCAAGCCTGTCTGTTCCTGAAGCTCTTCTTTTTTCTCTTGCTCTGTGAATACACATCTAACTTCCTGAAATTTCAACAAACACTTGTGCTGCCCAGTGGGCCGTGAGACAAGGGGAAAGCCCCGTGGCCTCTCTTAGAACAGTGAATCCTTAAGTAAAACGCAGTGAGAGAATTTGGGTATCAAGGACTCCAGCTGGGAGTGTGGCCAAGCAGATGAGCTGACGCCTCAGGGAGGCTGCATGAGAATTTGGACGTTTTCTCCTATTTTAACAAGAAGCAGTGAATTTTTGCAGAAAAAGAGATACCATTTGACACATGCAAGAAGCCTGTTGGGTCAAAAATCTTCGCTGGCATCTTCAAGCATCTGTTTCCCGGCATCCCTTGGGGGTCAAAGACCAGGTTCCCTTCTGTCCTAAATCTGCAGGACCGTCTCAGTGCAGCAGCTAGCAGGCGCCTCCTTCCAAATGGAACATTAAACATATTTTCTCTTTTGTTGTTCCCTCATGCAGGCAGTTTCCTTCTGTTGCTAGCTTGAGGGGTTATCTCTTTTTAGTTACAGCACAAGGACGATATTCTTGCAGTCTTAGCATGGAGTCGTGTTCCATGTTTTCTCTCTCATCCAACACGTCTGTCTAATAGAATTACAACGCACAAACCAGTCTTGCCATCCTGATGCGGTGTTTCATGGCACACGAGACTGTGTGATGACGAGGATATCCCCCCGAACCTAAGACGTGATGGTTCTGTGACCAGGCTTCATTTGTGTAGAGAGAAAGCCCCGGAATAATGACTTGATTCCTCTTCTCTCTTTCTCTCTCTCAAGATTTCTCTTCCTTGGCACTATGGACTTTTTGGTCTAAAAAAACGCCTTGTTGTGGAGGCCTGTCTTGTGCATTTAGCAGCATCCCTGGCTTCTAGTCACGGGATGCTAGTAGCAACCCTCCACTCCCACCCTAGTGGTGACTGTACCAAAAATATCTCCGGACATTGTCAAATGTTTCCTGAGGGGTAAAATAGCCACTGTTTGAAATTACTGTTCTCTCTCCTTTCTCCCTCTACACACACACACACACACACACACACACACACACTTTGAAGGGACAGGTTTCTTACTATAATTACCAGTCACATGCATGATGTGTACATGGTTTTGTGCATTTGACTATGGAACAAATTCTTTTACATTTAAAAATATACTGCTAGCTGTTTCTTTAAAGACAGAAATTGGGGTGGTACAAATTCTTAGGCCTGTGCAAAAGCTTGAAATCATCTGGCGCTGAACCAGCCCCAAAGCCTGACGTACCTGCCCTGGGGCTTGCAGATGGAAGGCCGGGGGCAGGGAGGATGAGACGTGGGAGTCATCTCAACTTCGTATAAATGAAAGCTTGGGAATAAATTGCTTTTAGCTCCTGAACAATTTTGGCTTCTGGATTTCAATTCAAGGCAGTAATAAGTGCTCCTTCCAGTTGCTCTCCACGCCGCATCATGGCCCAGGGTCAGAACAATAACAGGCAGATCCTGTGTGCAGAGACGCCGTTTACAGATTAGTTGTACCAATGCCAAACAAGGAGAGGGTCCGGCTTCCCTGGAGGACTGGGATGAATGGCAGTCCTCTTCCTTCTCTGGGTGGATTTCCTTTATTAGACACATTAATGCAAATGATCTTTTTCAGTTAATGGGACTTTCCCAGAAGTTGCAGAATTTCAGGCCTCTCATGCATACTAACCTACTGAACTGCAAAGAGTGGTCCTCAGGGCTTGAGTGTGGGAAGAGTTCTGCTCCTTGGATTCAAGTGGCTCGCACACACACACCATTTTAGGAGACAAAAACCTGGTACATTACAGCCCCTGAAGACTTCCGTTATTTTCACTCAGAAGTCAATTTCTCCTTCCTAGAGAAAACTGTACTGAACAACAGTTCTATTTCACATTTTGCCCACTCTACTGTCACACATTTGTTTACCTGTCTGTGTCTTTATGAAGGCTAGAATGATGATGTATTCAAATGCATGTTTTTACTTTGTCGCAGGGGTATTGGCATGGGGGACCTCTCTGCTGCATTTAGTGACAAAGAACAGTAAAGGCTTTCTGAAACTCCTTACTCCTGGACTCAGTGTCACTCCTCATTTCTTCTCTGACCTTACTTTCCTTTTTTTGTTTCCTGCTCTTACACACTGGTGTCACATAGTGATCATTTTTTGATTCTACCTTTTACATCGTTATCCAACATTATCTAAACTATTTTCATTGGTTTAATGGTAGAGATTGTTGTTTCTCAAATCTACTACCACCTGCCTCACTTTCCCAAACTTCAGGCTTGTGAGCAGTGTGCTGGATACATCCACCGGGAGTTCTAAAGAAATTTTCATTCAGAACATTAACAACTTGATGGATGTTATCTTTTCCTTAACCACATGGTTCACTTCTTTTTTAATCTAAAGCACAATTAATACCCCTGTCAATACCCTTATCAGCTTCCTGGCCATTCAGTTCATAAACATGAGGGTCTTCATGAATTCTTTCTTCTCCCTCCTGTTTCCCAATTCCTTATTGGATTTTCCACCAGATTCTGCTGCTTTTACCACCTCAGTTTTTGTTGTTTTTATTGTTAAGGCTATCCTCTCTTCTCTGGTCACATTACCACTGTCCTAGTAAAATGTTCTCAGCATCTGTTAGTGATCTCTTACCGTTCTCCCTGACTCCAGTCTTGCCCTTCCGGTAGTGGCCAGCAAGGAACTATCCTGTCAGCACCAGCAGGGGGCCAAGTTCAGGCTCTGTTGCTTTAGGATTCTTCAGAGGCAGAGAGGGTCATTGGGCTTTCCCTTCATGCATCTTACTGAGTTAGCATGACATTCTTTGGCAGGGCCAGGATACAATGGCTAGGTTGCCCAACTAACCATATTACATGTAATTAGGGATTCAGGAGCTATGCCAGTTGGGCACAAAGCCTTTAAAAATAAGTAAATGAATAAACAAATATGTATATACATATATTTAATATAAATTGCATATGGTTAAATATTACTGTGTATTTATATGGGCTAAGCTAATGCTCCCATTTTAAAAACAGTGTTGCCTCTCAACCCAGATTGCTCTATTATAATCAGTGGCAAGGAGTAGCTTTGCATCTAAGGCTTTTTGGGTTTCAGTTACTTCAGGAGACAATCAGTATCTGAAGATAGAAATTCTCACCTCAAAATGGCATTTACTATTCAGGTCCCATGGGGAATTGTCCAAAGAATTCCTACAATATCCTTTTGCTGTCCAAAATATGGGGCACACATATAGTCTGTGTGTGTGTGTGTGTGTGTGTGTGTGTTCAGTGATTAAAAATTAAAATGCAAGTATTGTGCATTTAGGCCCTCTCTGCTGTGACAGTGTTCTCAGAGAGCATCTTATAGAAATATCTATGTGAACATTTCACTCATTGAGATGTTAGTCTACATGTATCCCTTCATTTTCTAGATTTTAAACTTTTACAGCATTTTTATAGCAGTAGTAGTACTAATATTAGTGTAAATACTAGTGAAAAGAACTAACTTATTGAGAATAGGTCATGTGCCAGGTACTGCCCCATCTGTAGCTAGTCACTTACTTTGTCCTCACAATTGACCCTTTGAGGAAGGGGCTCTACTATCCCAGCAGATGAAAAAATTATAAGGATAGCGGTAATTCTAATGGATAGGGGAACACATCTGTAGGAAATTGATTACCTTCCAGTTTAAAACACCCAGACCTAATTAGGGGTACATATAAGCCAAGAATCAGGTGCCCAAGTCTAGAGCTGAGAGGTCTAATAAAGAAGCAGTGTGTATAGCTGAAAGAGTGTGATCATTAGAATCAGATAAGTTTGGTTGTTAGTTTTCTTTTGAAGGCAAGGAATAAAAGCAATGTGTAAAAGAGTCAACTACTGAATTAAATTGTAGAATTGTTGCAAGAATTGGGATGGCTGTCATTGTAGCTGGTACCAGTTATTAGTGGGATAAGAATTTTTTCATGTTTCGCGGATTGAAGATGGAAGGGAACCTCTGGTTAAATTACAGGCCTCTTTATGCAAGGTGTTGTAGGAGGACGAGGAGACGCAGATGGGGCACAGGATGATTAAAGCGGTAGAAAGAAAAGCAGAACAGGAATGTGCTGCCTACAGAAGCCTAGTTCTTCGGCCGTGGCTATCCAGGTTGAGGAAGAAACAAGCCAAAGAGATGGCTAAGAGGGAAGTCACGTCTGAGAGGGAGGACCATTCTGATCCAGTTGGACCACAAACACAAACGAGGAAACATTATTCTGTGGTTTTCTCCACAGACCCCGTAGCATGGAAGACCGGGAGCCCCTGGAACCAGGGCTCAGCCAGATTAACTGAGGTGTGTAGTTATGTGGGAGTACTGGGCCAGGCATGGGGACTTCCAAGTGCGGGCTCAGTAATGAGAGGTGTGGAAATGATGATCCCCACCCTCTTTTCTTCAGAAATCGTGGATCACAATTGATATCAGCAGCTATTTTGTAACTAACATTTTGGTAAACCCCTAGTTAGAGTCTTAGGCATTTTAAAAAAGAATAGATTATAGTGGGGGAGAGATGCTACAGATCGATAAAATCGAACATTTTATAATTACTGGGTCCTGCTCTGCCGCTGTGTTCGGTGCACACAAGCTCGGCAAATACTGGCTCACACATCACATTTACATAACTATAGCCAGACCACGGGAGGAGAAGGAAAGCACCATGTTTTCTGTACCTTTTAGAATTACACGAAAGTGAGCAGGCTTTTTCTTTATTCCTCAATAGTGGTTATGCAAAACAAATACTTATGACAGATTTTAAAAGCTTGTTTTAGTGCAAAAATAAAGCTGTTTCTAAGACAAAGGAGTCAAATGGCTAAATTAAGACACTTGAATGGTTAAAATGGATACCCACACAAGATGAAAAACCACAATTAAAGAGGAGAATTTTATTTCTAAATAATTAAATCTCTGTTTAAGTGTACTTCTTTCTATACAAATTTCAAATTCTATTAGGTCTTTTTTTTTTTCTTAGGAATAATATGTTGCCAGAGTAAGTCTTTATCCTTAGCATGCAGAGTTCTCACAATTGTTTGGCTATTTTTGTTTTAAAAAATGTCCAGTAGAGGCTGTGCCCGAGTTTGCATATCTACCTATGATTTATATGGCGTGGGCAGGCAGATGGAGAGAGTGAAGACATGAACTTCAGTAGCTCAGTGAATAATAACCATAGTTAACATTTACTGAGCATTTACTAAGTGACAGGGATTGTGGTAGTGCGTTAAGTAGATTGTCTACTTCAGTTAATTCTATGAAGTTTATAAATAAGAGAACGCTGAAATGTAGAGATTAATTTTCCAATATCAAATAATTAGGAAGCAGGTAAGCTAAGATTGAAAGCAGTTAGAATCTGTGCTCTGAACCAAGGGTTGCAGCCTTTATTTTCTTATCAAATTGAAGACAAATTTTCAGTCTAAGCCTTCACACCCATTGGTTGCTAGACCAACGTGAATTTAACATTGAAAGAACTCTGGTGTCTCTTAAATTTGCATCTGTGACATTCTCCCTGATAGATTTGAATTTCTAGTGGAAGGTATTTTTTAAATGAGCTTATGTTGTCAGTACCCGACAACTTTGTAACAAGATTTTTATCAGTATTAACAATAATAGTAGCAACATTATTAAAGAATAAGATAGCAACACCTAGCATGTTCTGAGCATTTACATGTACCAGCTGTGGTATTTGAAGAATATCTCTGGTTTTTGCTTCTTTGGAGGGGGGTGGTGGTAGGGCATTTGCTACCCTCACCAGCCCAACTATTTGGTAAAACGCCCATCTGTCTTCTCTCCCTATCACGCCATCTTGGTCAAGGTGCAAATACATGGCCCAAGCTGTTTATTTAGTTCAGGTAACCCGTTGGATGCTATGAATGCAGGACTGAACTGCAGAAATGTTGCTTCTGTTATCTAGTGATATTTATGGAAGAAAACTCTTATTTATGTTTGTGCAGAACTTGACGAGGCAAGTTCTTTCACGTCTGCTCTTCCGTGTAATTTTAAAAATAATCTAGAGATGACAGTATTACATATAATTCTAGCCAATAAATAAGGAATCTAAGACTCAGACAAGTAAATGAATTGCCAAAGATCGTACCTCTAGTAAGTAACTGAATCAACACTTATAAAATATTTTTTAGAAATCCCGTTTATTCATTCAACAAATATTTATCGGCCTCTATGTGTTAGGTATCGCGCCATGTATTGAGTATACAAAGGGGGTTGTTATTAGGCCTCCTATGTCCCATAATGTCATAAGGCACTTAACTTTTCCATGTTGTTCAGTCCACATGGACTGCTTTTCTTCCCTTCACCTAGTAAATCTTCTGTCTTCCAGATTCAAGTTGATGATCCTCACAGCCTTCCAAATGGCTCCATCTAACTTGTGCTTTGTGGTATCATATACTTATGGTGTGTATATTTCCTAAATATGTGGTTTTTAAATTAGACTGGATATTCACTGAGTGGAGGGGCTGTCCACTTTTGTTGCCCATCTTTTGTTCAACATGTAGCAGAGTTTCTTGCACAACTGTGCACTTGACTATTTATTTGAATGACTGAATGAATGACTTGTGAGGGTACCCTAAATATGGTTGGTAGTAGTTATCATTTAATTTGCAGATTGTGATAGGTATTATTAAGTCCATTTTTCAGAAAAGAAAAACTAGATTCGGAGAGCTAAACAAGATTCTCTGACATGGCAGAGCTCACACAGATGGCGCTGGGGTTGGAACCCAGCATGGCATTCAAGCCAGTGCTCCTAACAACCACAACAAAGCTTTTATTCAGGTCCTCAAGAAAATAATTTGCTCTAAGTAACCTTTCTCGCCTCCCCCTTTTGTATCCTACCAGCAACTTGCATGGACCTAAAGATTGTCCTTCTCACAGATCCACAGCTCGACCCCCAGCTGTAGTTTCCTTTACCTCTATTTGCAGCTAGATGTCCAAGCAGCACACAGCAGGAGGTGACCAGAAAGGGAAGGCTGGCAGGGGAGGAATTTGTAACTAAGCAAACGAGCCATAGCAGATGGTGTCCATGGGCAGCACCGCCTGGGCTGTCCTTCTAGCCAGTGCAGATGTGCCCTTCCAGAGCCCTGGGTGGAGGCGTTATTTGCCACAGCAGAAGTCACTCAGAGAAGTGAGCAGGACCGGAGAGACATAGCTTTGTTTCATGGACCTTTGTTCCCTGGGCAGAGACTGCACCCCTTGTCTTCAAAGGCCTGCTGCTGCTTTGTGTGTTCAGAAGCAATTTGGAAAATCCTGTCAGGTCAACTTTGCTTTCTTGCTCTCAAGGGGTACTCTGTGGATGCCCATAAAAAAATCCCCTCTGAATGCCTCACTGTGAAGGATTCACTGCATTGGGCTTAAAACTTCACATGTATAGGAGCCAGAATTTTTGATGAACTTCATAAAGCTTATTGATTTTTTCTAATTATGAAAGAAATGCATACACATTGTAGAAAAACTTAAAATTATAGACAAGTATCAAGCAAATGAAAAAGCAATTTATAATCCAGGGTTTATCTTATATTTATTACATAATTGATTCCAAGTTTCTCAAGAAATATGCTCATCTATTTACTAAAATGTAATGTTCTGTTTCTTTCTTAATTTTTTTTTTTTTGTTTAGAAAATTGGAAATTTCAAGCATTAGGTATCTTATGAGGCATTAGCACAATGAAACTCATTGTTTATTGTCTTCCTTTAACTCCAATACACAACTAAAATCTTTGTGAGTATAAATACTGGGACTACTCCTTCTAGAATTTATGAGTGTGTACATCAGGATTCAGATTTATGCAGTTTTCACTCTCTGCTAGATTTGCCAAAAAGCCCTTTCAAGGACTTAGTGCATAAAATTACACCTTTCAAATAACTGTAAAACCCACTCTTTATCCAATGTTACTTATTAGAGGGCAAGGTCTACTGAACCTCCAAATGTTCAGGAAAGAATGACTCCATGAAGGACGGAGTTGAATGAATGAATGGATGGATGTGGTGACTTCTGTTGGAGCCTTTAGTAGATGTTCCTTAACTTTGATTTTCTTTCTGCATTTACTCAGCAGGTGTGGAGTGCTTTCACCGTGGTTTTCAACTGAGGGTGATTTTGCCTCCTGGGAGTCATTGCACAATATGACATTTGGCATTTTTGTTGTCATAACTGGGAATGGGTGGGTGTGCTACTAGCATCAAGTGGGTAAAAGCCAGGGATGCTGCTAAACCTCCTCTGAAACACAGGAGGTCCCCCCAGAACAAAGAATTATCAAAGTGTCTAGTGCTCAAATGTCCATGATGCCGAGACTGAGAAACCCTGGTTTAGCACAAACCTGAGCGTGCTTCTGCGGGTTCACAGGGAAGAGGAGAGTCGAGAAGACTATCACAGTGAGCAACATGAACACCTACAGGCCAGGCTTGGAGGAATCTTACGTGTAGATAAGCAAAGATTACAAGAGTGACAATAAAACAATGCCGTATCTTCTATTAAGAAAAAAAGTCATTTTTGTTTTCATGGCACAGATGGCCTTAGGCCTATAAATCTGCCATTCCTTCAGTAATCACATGAAGAAAAACGGATGATTTAAAGCAGTTATGAGGTTTATCTCGCAGAAGGGAAGTGTGGGTGTCTGAAGAAGAACAGTAAACATAAATTCTGTTTTATATCTGAGAAGCAAGCCATTTAGAGTATAACACAGCTTCCATCTGAACTATGGCTGAAAGGGAGGTGTAAGATATGGTCAGTGATTCTAAATGATTTGTAAGGGTTTCTGTAAAAGAAATACAAAGTCCTGGGTAGAGCCAGGCCTTTCTGATGTGCCATAATAGAATTTTATACTGTTTTTCTCATAGTCAAATAAAGTTCAGTAGTATAAATAGATTGTTACCTTACATTAGTACTTCCCAGGCTGCCTGTCAGAATGCTTTATTCAAGGAGACAGATTTATACTTCACAAGGAAATGATTTCTAAAGCTCTCCCATTAATAATTTTTTTATTGAAAGCAAAGCCAGATTTAGTTATTCCACCCATAGATTGGGAGATTAGCCCAGAATGAGCTCTGTACATGAAATACTATTTCTGGTATTTAAATAGGGAATAGTATTTTAATACTGTGAAAGAGAACATAGAAAAATGACTTGTCTCTTTGTATAAAATTCTATTTGAATTTTCCTTAGGTTTTCCATTGCCATGAAACCAGCTGGGAATATTCCTAACAATTTACGTTGCCCAAGCACATAGCTGCTGATGCAGTGAACTTTATCAGCATATGTACTTTATCAGCATATACGTGAGGGTACGCAAGGAAAGTACCTAGGAGGGAAGACTCATAAAGAGGAAGAAATAATGTAATGTGGGTTTGGAACAGCCTTCTTCCTTTCTCTCTTTATCTTCATTAATTATTTCTTTTACTTCTTCAACAAACCGTATGAAGCACCTACAGTGTTCCCAGTACTGTTCTGGGATCAGAGAACAGGGCTGTGAAAGCAAAGCAAATAAACAAATTCATTCTATTGCCACATGTTCGGCGCTGTCCAGGGTGCTGCATGAATGGAGTTGTCAAGCTCGTGTGGAAAGAGAATTTGTACGTAGAGAATGACACATCAGAAAGGGCAGGAGTAGAAATTGGGACCCTGACCCTTATCCAATATTATGGCTCATCAGCTCTGTCACTTTAACTAAATCCTTTAACCTTTCCTATAAAGTTATTTTCCAGATGTAAAGTCAAAGTCCTAAGTAAGTGAGATTCATTATTTAACAAAAGTGTGGCTTCTGACAAACATTCAGCTCAATTCAATGCAATCCACATTTATGGAGTAATTGCACTAAAAATATTGAATGGCATTGAGGACTGAGATACAGAAAAGGGTATGTCCTTGCCATCAAGGACTTCACAATGAGAAAAACAAATATATGAACTCATATTTGACTATTAAGCTGAAGGAAACGTGCTATCACAATATTTGATGTAACAGAAAAAACTTCATACCTAATGCACTAGTGAACCCGTGCATATTTATATGTTTTTATGCATACATGCAGAGGCTAACCTATTTAAGTAGCCCCTCAGAGGAATATTTTCTGTTTGTCTCTCCAGATCCACTTTCTACTCTTTCCCACCTTGTCTTGCGCCATGAGAAGTTGAAAAGGAAGGAGGTTGGAGAGTGAGTTTGGGTATTTAATTTCCTGGATCTCACTGTGGCTCATTGTAGTCTTCCTCTCTCTTTCAACTGAAGCCATACTAAAGGATGGCTCTCCGCGTACAACTCTGTTTATTTTGAGCAAACCTTCCCCTCTTTCCCAGTCAGACCAAGGGTTTGAAGTAGAGCTCTGGAGCACTGTAATATATCCCATGGGTTCTTTACCCTCTTTCTCACATTTAAAAATAGCCTCTTGACTAAACTTTCTCCCAGTTATCTTATTTTCAAAATGTCTTAATGTTTTTATGAATTAAAGAAGTAGGTCACCATGTACCATGGAGTCACTGCTGCATTCATAGACAAAGTCTTGCATCAAGCCTCTTCCTAGTGAACTGAAAGATGTTCTTGATGAGGCTGTAAAAGTTGTAAATTTTATTAAGTCACAACCACGAAGCTCTGGATTGTTTAAAGCGCTGTGTGAAGAAAAGAACAGCATTCATAGCATATTATTTTGCAGACGGAGGTAACGTGGCTATCTCGTGGCAAAGTACTTACACGGATGTTTGAACTTAGACATGAAGTCCAGGTATTTTTTGAAGACCATTGTTTCCCTCTTGTTCCAAAGTTTCAGGACAGTTATTGGCTTCGAAGTCTTGCATATTTATCAGAAATTTTTCTAGAAATAAATGAAGTCAACTTGGGACTTCAGAACAGTTCAATCGCTATATTCATAGTAACCAACAAAATAGAGTCAATGATTATAAAATTGGATTTTTGGAAAGCATGCATTGAAAGAGGTCAGCTTGAAGGTTTTGAAACTCTGCACAACTTTTTATCTGAGAACGACTTGCACCTATCCCAAAATGTGTAAGAGAATATTGTAAGTCACTTGGAAGGTCTTCAAGTGTCCTTTTATAAGTACTGCCCCCAATGTAGAAAAGAAAACAACTGGATTGCAGATCTCTTCAGTGAAGAGTTCTTCAAAGAAGCTAAACCATCATCAATGAAAAAGAGTAGTTAATCAACTTTCAACTGATTCTTCTTTAAATTCTGATTTTTAAAGAAAGTATCTTATTACCTTCTGGGTACATGTCAGCTTGGAATATGAACAGCTCAGTGAAAAGGTACTCAAATACTTCTTCTCATTTACTAATACTGAACTAGTGGAGAGAGCTTTTTCATTTTATACCTTCATAAAAAATAGATACTACAACAAGCTCAATGAAAAGTTTGAATTTAAGTCTGTATCTTGCATCTTTTGAGCCTGATTTCAAGAAACTTTAAGTGCATCAAAGCAAACTCAACAATCTCACTAACAGCTAGTGATCTGCATAACAATTACTAGTCTTTTCAGATAACACAAATATTATTTTTAATAATAAATTAAAAGTTTGCTAAATACTTGATCATCATTATCAATATTTAACTGTTACAAATACTGTAAAATTAAATCTGTGGTTTGTACTTTTAGTGTATAATTTTTCCTTCCTAACTTATTGCCTCATTTCCACTATTTTACATTAAGGCATTCACTGAACAAAAATGTCAGTATTTAAAAACAGTTGTCTTAAAAACAAAGGGTGCCGTTTATAGAAATGGGTTTAAAAGGGGTACACACATGGAAAAAGGTTGGGAACCACTGCTTTAAAGTATCAGCTGAGGTGCCTCTGAGACAACGATTTCTCTCTCACTGTCTTCAGTAAAAGTCGTACTCCAGGAGGAGGACGATCACTGCAGATCCCTGTGTCTACTAGTAGGACCTTTTATTTTTAGCCCCCAAAGATTCTGGAACTGGGGAAAGGCAGAACCCAAAGGTCAGGATTACGAGCAGATGTAATGCCGAACTCAGCTATAAATCCAGCATTCCTCTTTTATTGTTTTATAATCTTCAGCAAGTCACTCTCCCTCTCTGGTGACTTCTAAAAGGGGGTGAATGCAGCCAGGTAAACCGTTTATGATCTGGTTATTTTTAACTTATTTTAAAAATGTGGCCTGTGATTTTGCTCTTGCTGGATCACAGATATTGTCGTTTTTCAGCTTCAATAGCGATTAATGTTTGAAATCTTCTGATGGTATTTTATTTGACTACTGAACACATACCTGAAATGGCTGTAATAGCTATAATTTAAAAATAAAAATTAAATACCATCATATATACAAAGTGGTGAGGTTATAACTAGATGACAGTTATGACTAAGCATATATGCAGAGTGGAGAATACTTTCTGTAAATTAATAAGTCAATGAATGAGCTCTTGTATATGTTACTATCTCAGAAAAAAAAATCTGTTGTTTATAAAAGTAGTTGATATTTGAGAAAGCCAATATTGTTATTTCTTTATCAAAATTTCTCCAGCTTTTTCAAAATTCTTTCCTAAAAGCTAGGCTAGAGGCATACAGATTGTAGTGTATTTTGTCTTTATTATTAACATTTATTGAGAGTTCTATCAGAAATGTTATCGTGAATTGAATAATGTGAAAAATGCCTTCTGCAAAACTGTGATTAAGTGTATTACTTGCTTAATATCTGTGAAAGGAAGGCCGAGTCAGTAGTCCATGTTAATTAGAAAAGGCAACATGCAAAAGTACCTGTTTTCTTTTGCTTTCAACATGTATTCAACAATTACTGTTTTCCAAGCCTTGTCCCACGATGAACTTTTAATTTACTATCTCCTTTAAACCAATCACCCACCCTGCATGTCATACCCATAAAAGGCACTTTCTCTTTAAAGACTTCCCTGGGATTCCTTCCTCCTTTTCCCCTCCCTTCATTTTAGGTAGTTTCTTCTTTACTTGAACTTTTATGGTGCTTATTTAGAAAAAAAGGGGTGCGTGTGTGAGAGATTTATATGATAATTCAAAATATTTGTTTGTTTGCTTTAATGAGCAATTAGAAATTATAGAGGACCTCGTTTTTTTTACCCAAAGCAATACAGTCATTAATTCTGGTTTTGAATGTCATTTTTTCTGCTCTTTCGATTAAATTTATGACGGATTTCTGTCTCGTTTTACCTATGCATTCATCTGTAGACGTTCTCATGTTCTTTTGAAGCCAGATGGAGCATAAATCTTAAGTAAATAAGTAAAAAATATGATAGAGGATCACTACTCTGGTTAGCTTATAACATAAAAATGAAGCTAATAGGCATATAAATATATGTGAATTTTGAAATAAAATACCATCTGCTTTTGTAGGAAAAAAACACATTAATTTTATATCACAACATGTTATCCTGTGGAAATTCAGCTTAGCAATATAAATAAAGGACTAAATATGTAGAATGCTCAAATTATCTTCCTGTTCCTGCCAAATTAAAAAAAAAAGTTTTTCCTTTTTTTTTTTTTTTTGCAATAATGTACGTTTAACTGAGTTAGATTTTCACGTCTGGAACTGGCAGATTTCCCCAGAGCTGCATCAGATATCAGAATCAAGGGTTATTAACATTACAAAGAGCACCACTGTCCTACAGTGTCGCCTTTATCATTCGAAGCAGCTGCCTCAAGGCGATGCATTTAAC
Organism: Lyroderma lyra; assembly: GCA_004026885.1. Lineage (NCBI taxonomy): Eukaryota > Metazoa > Chordata > Mammalia > Chiroptera > Megadermatidae > Lyroderma > Lyroderma lyra. The sequence continues at coordinate 83,828 of PVJL010004703.1, read as the reverse complement.
CTTGGGAAATGTGATGGAAATTCTGGGTCGTCTAAACCTGCCAGTAGATTCCCTCAGCTAGGGTCTACTGTAAAGCTTTATTTAGCTGCAACACCGGAGAAAGATGAGACTCTTGTTATCATCTGATGTTTATCATTGCCATTCATTCCTTGTAAATCCCTCCAATACTGTTATTTTTACTTATAAACAGCAATATTCCCTCTGCCTGGTAGGACATTGTTTTCCCCACTGAGAATGTCATCAGAAATAAAAGCCTCTGAGAAAGGGGAGCTCAGGACTTAAAAACAGATACCCAGTTTATTTCCTTCCAGGTATTTTCAAGCAAAATACTGAGTTTTTTTCTTTTTGGATAGAATTTTATTTTCTAGTTTGGTTGAAAAAGGCTGTTGTTTGCATGATTACTTCCTTAAAATTATAAATCATTTAGAAACAATGCTGATGACTGAGCAGTGAATGGACATGCTAAAAAAATGACTGGTGGCCTAACCATGGACACACACCTTCAAAAAAGCAAACTTGATGAGATTTCTCAAGACTTAAAACCTTTTATAGCTTTGATCCAGTATTTTCAGTTCTGGGAATCTTTCTTATAGCGACACTATTATTACTGGAGGGAATGGGCCACTATTTTATGCCTGGGGCTGTCATATATTCTTTTTTAATTCTTAAAACAACCCTATGAATTTACTATTACAAATGAGGACACTGAGGCGCAGAGCATTTTAGCAGCTTTCCAAGATTCCACAGGCAGGAGGTAGCAGACTCAGGTCATCAGTCCAGGAGATCCAACGTCAGTGTTTGAACACGAAACCACTACAATTCAATACTTCGTGCAACATTTTATCTCCTACAATATTTGTTGCCATTGTATTTATGATGATTCAGAAATTAAAAAAAATATTAAAGATGGTGATCAAGTTAATTATAGTACATAAAATGACATAAAGTTTTTATATTTACAGCTTTAAAGAATAATCCTAAATGTAAATGTAAGATAAAAAAGTTTAAGCTAAAAATAGCAAAAATATAAAAAACATCAAAATGTCAATAGGGATTATTTTAATTGTGCACCTATGTTGGAATCTTTATCTCTATTTTACTTTTTTCTGTGTTTCCTGCTTGTCTATAATGAGTACATTATTTTAGAAATGATAAACATTTATTTTAAATGTTGACTTTTAAAATACATCTGTCAAGGACATTGGAAACATGTTTTTATCTTTTTAAATTAAAAATTCTCTACTTTCTTTTATAGGTCACTCTGTGGTCACAAAAAAGAGAGAAAATACTGACTTTTATCCTCATTTTTAGTTGGTATACCAAGAATCACAAGATTTTCTGATAGCAGGGTCAACGTACTAATCTATCTAGACAGAGAGAACAAATTTTGCCCAAGATCACACAAAGGTTTAGATTTACACATTTTTTAGGTTAAATACACTTAGTGACATCTGGTATCATACTTTATGCTAAATCTAGGGTTTAAAAAGTATTTTATTTCCATTTTAAGGTCATGGCTATTTGTATCTGTTCAGTATCTGTCTCAGCTATCTCCTTTTAGGTATGATTGCTCACCTAAGGAAATTAGGAGAAAATGGGTTATTTGGCATTCAATTCATAATAAAATTTGCAAGCTGTAGCATTTTCCTCAAAACATGAAGCTGATAGACCAAGTGGATCAATTAGCTAATTTACAATATATTTAATTACAATTTCATTGAAAAAAAAAACCACCTGCTTTTTTTTTAGGCAGATGAAAATCCCTCACTTTGAGTGGCATATCTCTGATTCCCAAGTCAGAGATTAAAGTTTGATTCTATATGTCACCTGGGCCACAGGTTACATACAGATCCTGTTTTCTTACTTCCCAGATCTAATCTTACTTCTTTCTAGTATAGAAAGATTTATCTATTAAAGGCTGATCTACTTCCTGTGTACTTGTTTTCTGACTGTTTTTGTCCTCAAGACTCTGTTGATGCAATACTTCCCCCATTTGCACCAGAAAATTTAGTTTCTCCTTTTGTTTTTCTATTCTGACTTTTATGTTTCTTCCAGGATGGATAGTGTTTCTCATTATTTTGCTCACCAAATTAAGACTTAAAAAAGCTCAAGTTGGTTTCTCTTTTAAATAGATCAGTGCTCTGCAGTAGAACTTCCTGCCATGGTGAAAATGTTTTATACTGTCCCTTTGTGTGCCTGTTGAGCACATGAAGTGTGGCTTGTACAACTGAGGAACTGAATTTTAAAGTTTATTTAATTTTGATGGAATTAACCACGTGTTTGATAGGTGCCATATTTAATAGTACAGATTTACCCTATTTTTATAGGTTAGAAAAATTCTAATCTATTGTTATGTTTAGAGAGAAAATGGAGGACCCTGGGACATTCATTTCTCTACTCATTCCACTGACAGTCTCTTTCTTCTATCACCTTTTCCATCATTTCTCTTTTCTTCTCTTCCGTTGTTCATCCCTCCTTCCCTTTGAACAGGGATCTTTGATACTTGTTTAGCAGTGTGGGGACAGGAAATCCTGAGGACATATGGAAGACATGGTGAGTGTTTGCTCGCAAAAGCCAAATGAAGGAATTGGCTATAGAGAAACCTCGAGACTTTCCTTCTCTTTGAATCAACTTCACCTTTTAAGAGAAGGAGTTCTGTTTAAGGACAAAATAATGTGAGTTTAACAAGAGTGTCCTCTAAGGTATCTAATATTCATGAAATTTAGACCAGCTAATAAATCCTTTTTCTTGTGTAAGCTAGTTTGAAATTAGTTTTTATCAACTAAAACGTTCTCCCTAATTCACAAGTTTAGCATGAAGATCATTTAAATGATGTGTGTGAAATAGCATGGCACTGTGATTACTTAAACAATATTGCTTTGTTTCCCCCTGAATTTCCTCTGATCCCATGCATAGTGTTACGCTCTTCTATTAGATCCATTCCAACTGCCACGTTCATGGGCACCCCATGGTCCTCGTGATTTGCAGGAAAGAAATTGACCGTCAAGCCCACGACGCCCTCAATGCTCTGCCTCCCGTTTCCCTGAGACACTTGGATGCGTGCAAGCTGCTTGGGATCATATTAAGTGAGTGCATCATTGCTATCTTTCTGTGGCTTGATGCCACATGACAGGCCACAAGGTCTGCAGTTTGACAGTTTCCATGCTGGGCACAGCGGCCAGCATCTCGTTGCCTTCCTTTCGGAGAGTCTGATGCTGCTGGCAAGACATGAGAAGGCAAGCCGGAGAGCAACTGGGGTTTCTCTTTAGCCAAGGAGAAGTGGGGCCTCCCCTCCTAGACCTTTCCTGGCTGGGTTTTCGGGCACTCCCTTCATTTCACTGATGAAAACAGACCTTTTTTTCCTTTGTTTTCCCTATTCACATTCTCCAGTGCACAGAGGGGAAGCTGAGTCGTCCCCTTTTTGTTACACTACGTGCTGTTTTAGTACAATGCTATGCTTGGAGTTACAGCACGAAGAGACAGCTGGGACACGGAAGGCATATGCCCTGCCTGCTGGGAACGGTCTTTCCAGATTCATCTCTGAGCCGTGGACAGGGAATCAACTTATTATTCTTTTCTAAAAGGCACATGGAAATGGAGGGATTGTCCTCTTCAGTTATTCAGTTGACTAATGTTTGGCTCATGAATATGATTTGGAATTGAAATGAGACAAGCAAGAGAAGCTGAAATCAGTCTACTTAAAGGCAAAGGGTAGGATATTAGAAGGTCACAAAAAGGGAGAAAGAATGATATTATACAAGATGGAGATGGAATAAAGGTAAAGTCTTTCAAGTAAGCAGAAAATAAAAGGATGTGGGAGATGAAATTTGTAAATGTTCGAAAGAGTCATTGGAATGCTGAACACTCAATAGGATGACTCTATGTAAAAGCCAAACAACGTAACAAGTCTTTGGACCATGTTCATACGTAAGTAGGGTCCATGGTGTTGATGCGAGGTGATGTTTACCTCCCTGAAGGTAATGCTCCAAGTTTGGTGTGAACTCTACACCATGCTAAGTGATTTGGTAACATAACATCGTTTACTCATCATGGTAACTTCATGAAAGAGATGGTATTAATCCTATTTTACATTTGAGTTAACTGAGACCACAAGGTTATAAAAACTTGACCATACTCATTAAGAGTTGGATTCAAATCCAGGGGTGTCAGACCCCCCCTGGCCCCCGGCTCCTGTAACCCCATATTGATGCTGCTGTGGAATGGTGGCGTGTCCATGAGTTGTCAGCTCTGACTCGTGATTCTGCACTCCTGGTCCTCTAGAGTCGACAGGCGCTGAGCTCACTTCTTATCCCTCAGGTCTCCTTTCTCTATTAACTTCACCTTTTCTTTGTTAGTTTGGTGTCAATAACTCTATTGTCTTATAAGGAAACGGGGAGGGAGCTCTTGGATGCTTAAAGTAGGAGAAGGACATTAGAAGGTACTTTAAAGGTGAAACACTGCAGATGGAGAGATGTTAGTGGGGTTAGAAAAATTGTCAAGGACTTGAATTATTTAGTAGTAGTGAGAAGACCAAATTATTTGAAGTGAGTAAATAATGACAAGTAAAAAAATAGTATATTAAGCAAAAAATTCCTTTCTTTGGTGTATCTGCTGTAAATAAATATAGATTATTTCCTGAATTTTAAGAATTACTCAGAAATTTAAAATAATATGTGTTATCTACTTTTCCTAAAGTATTTTTAAGATTTCATTATGAAAATGAAGATATATGTGTTAGGGTAGTGCTGCTGGAAGTGATTTGGGAAAAAGTGGCCCAGGATTTTTTCCTGTATTTTGATTGTTTTTTTCAGAAGAGGTTTACTTCTTTTTTAAGAAACAAACCATCCAGCCTTTCCCACTTCCTTTTTTCGATCTCTTAAGGGGTAAATGTTGGCAACTTTCAAGTGTGTTTGATTTTAGATGAATATCTCAAGGCATTGGAAGTGAAATTAGAAAAGATGTCTCTGGGCAAAAGATTTCATTCATTTTTTGTGTGTGTATATCTTTTAAAAATGAAGGTAAAATTCACATAACATAAAATTCACCATTTTAAAGTGCATAATTCCTTGCTTTTAGTACATTTACAGTGTTGTGTAACCGTCTTCACTACCTAATTCCAGGACATTTGCATCACCCTGAAAGACACCTCAGACCCTATCAGCAGACCGTTTTCATTTCCTCATGTCCACAAAGCAAAGCACCCATCCGTTTCCTGTCTCTATGCATTTACCTATTCTGGACTATTATTATAAATGAAGTCACATACTATGTGGCCCTTTGTATTGGGCTTTTTTAACTTAGTGTAATGTTTTCAAAGCTCATCCGTGTTACAGCGTGATTTTGTGTTTTATCAGGGTGGAAAGGGCCAAACTCTTCAATGGAGATCAAAAGATAACAGCATTAATTTTCATGTAGTCTTTGATAAAGAATTTTCTTATTTCTTTTGTAGCACTTGTTCCTATCCAAGAACAGTATTTATTATCTTTTTAATAAAATAGAGGGAGATGCTAATCTTACGCAAATTACAGATACATTTTCCTCCATAGAGTAATAAGGAATAAAGAGATAAGTAGCTAAAACAAACAGCGGAGAAAAAAATATAATAGAAATTCAAGTTAAACATATTTCTGCAGCAGAGGCAAAGACAAGTCGTAGCTCGTGCTTCCTGGAAGACAGTGGGAGAGGGGGTCAGTGGATGCACAGCTCTGCCATCTGATGAAATCAAAGGCTGTGTGTTGCCTCGCACTGTTGTTACTGAAGATGCAAGAGTGAACGGCACAGACAAAAATTTCTGCCCTTGTGGATCTGGTATCTCCATACTTAAGGACTTATTCTGTACCAGGAATTGCCCAATGCACTTTATAGATATTATCCCATTTAATCATTGCATTGACCCCACAATGCAGAGAGCGTTGTTAGCCCTGTTTTTACCAGCAGAGAAGATGGGGCACAGGGCGATGAGGCACTGTGTCCATCATCTTACTGGGATGCAGTAGTGACAAAACTGAGAATGTAACTGGGGCAGTTGGGTTACATGCTTTTATGCTATTATTCTATGCAAATGATTTTCAGGTACAGAAATTTGCAGGAAAGGCAAATAAGGGAAAATAGAACAGGGTTTTGCTTAACTAATGTTGACCATCGTCAGTTTGATATCAGAGGGTAAACTAGAATAGAGAATTGAAAGAAAACTAAAAATCCTATTACAGTCAACACAGCTGGACAGTACTTGACTTTAAAAATAGTGAAAAGCCACAAACATTTAGTCTGTTTCCTCAATGCCTCTGAAAGACGGTTAAAATAAAGTTCCCATAACGTTATTTTTAAAAGGATACAAAGCCTTTCGAGGGCACTAAGTACTGCATGAGTGTGGAGGGGGGACCATTAAGGTACCCGCCCCAGCCATCAATTTGCATTTGAAAAATTGTCTTCAACACCCAATTGTCTTTTCAAGACTTCATTTCTGCTGGGTTTACATCATCTGTCTGTCCTGTGATGGGAAAATGCTGCAAAGATAGAATTTAGCCTGCCCTGAAATTTAGCCCACAATGACATCACCATCTCTTAGCTAGCATTTCTGTGCAAACCCTGTTAATTATCAAAATGCCGAGGGCAGAAGAGCGTCTGATATGCATTTATCTTTTATTTTAAATTTTAGTAAAAACAGCATTTTACTGAAAGACAATACAGTTAAATTTTGTGATAGCTGTATCTTCAACCCCTTCCTGAAATTATGTTCTTCCCTGCTTATCTAAGTCATCCTACCTTTTTAATTACTAGAAAGAAATTGTGTTTTACCTTACACTAGTTAATTTTATTTCCCCACCAACCCACGCCTATGTACTTTCCCTTACCCCTAGCTTTCCATATTTATTGCATATTTATTATTCCACTATTTTTAGTGTCACATTGGTGGCCTAGTTAATCAAGGAAAACATTTCTGACAAGTTCAGGTCCAGGCCCAGTTTTCTCTTTAAACTCTTTTACTATGATTGTCTAGGTTTCTTAACAACCACATGAGTATGTCTAATGAGGGTGGAGTAGTTATAAAGCATAGATGTGTATGAATAGGAAGTGGACTGCTCAGGCGTAGCTTTCATCAAGGAATGAAGACAAATGCATACAAGATTTTTTTTTTTTAATGCACTTGATTTAGTCATACACATGCAGGTTGGAGGCAAGTTAGAAGCCAACAAAGTAGCATGTATAAAGATGAATCAGGAATCAGCAGGGTGAGGGGTAGGGATTCTAGCTCCAATCCATGTCCAACTGAAAGACAGGGGAAAAAAAAGGATGCAGAAAATCAAGTGATGCAGGAAACACAGACAGATGAACCTTGGCTATGTTTTTGTTTGTTTGTTTCTTATTCTTTTTACCTCTGCATTTCGAGAGCTGTCCTGAGCTTAGTGTTCAGATTCTGATATCCTTCTTCATTCATTCTCACCTTCATTGCAGAAGGGGTAGAAAGTGTAATTCTAAATTGACAGGCTCCAAGTACAAACTCCACTCTGAGCAAATTACCTAACTTCTCTAAAAATGTCCTTTTATTTGCAAATGAGAAAAAGATGAATTATCTTACAGTTTTGCTCTAAATACAATATCTGCGTTGAACTCTCAAATGTTAGATTACTTCTCTTAGATCAGAATTCTTTTCATGATGGCTTCCAGTCCTATGTGGAAGTACGTATGTTTAAGCGAAAAGTAGGTAAATTGGGCCATCACTGCACATACGCTTGTCTTATCCCTAGCAAGCTTGCCAGAGCTCTCTGGGGATAGACATTATTTACTGTTCCTTTTATTTCTTGGCTCTCAGGATGCTTTGTACACCATGGATGCTCAATATGTCTTGTTTGATGATGATTGACAAGAACAAATTCAATTGCTCTGCTTCACCTTTATGAAAGATGCTTGCCTCCACTGGAATTTTGTATTCATTAACTGTCCCCTCTCTTCTGTGAGTTGTGATGAAGCTAAAATCTGAATAGCTGTCTATGTTTCAATTGCTTGCCATATTTAATTTCTGGGAGATACAACAGAGGAGTTAGGGATTAGAGAGACTTTCATTCCGGTACATTTTTGTCTCCTAACTAATCACTAAACCACAAGAACTGAGTTAGATTCCAGTGCCTTAAAAACCCCTTATATGCTTTTGGTTTAGCTTAATGGTTTAATGAACGTTATGTCTCAGCATCCTACCTTGTACATGCTTTTAACTTTGTTGCACCTTAATCTTGATTGGACCTACTTATCTGAGCACTCAGGTCACTAAAGGAAAGGTGATTTCAAAGCTGTATTTTCTCTCCACTGAAACCCCACATCCTGAATGTGAAAAATAATGAGAATTATGTACCCTGGGGAATACATAATTGGGAAAAATAATACTTCTGGGTCAGACACATCTGGCACCAAATCCTAGCTTTATGATTTACTAGCTGTGTGTCCCAGTTATGATTGTCCCAAACCCTAGTGCTTTAAAACAACTATTTTATTTTGCTCATGATTTTGAGGTTCAGAGATTTAGGTAGGACTTTGCTGGGAAGTTCTCACTAGCCATCTATCAGGTCATTGCGGCTAGATGTTGGCTGGGGCTGCAGTCATCTGAAGGCTCAGCTGGGTCGGATGGTTGAGCGTGGCCTTTGGCTGGGAGCTCACTGAGGGCTACCTAAGGAGCACCTGCATGTGACCTTTGCAACATGGTGGCCTCAGGGTAGTTGGAATTCTTATATGGTGCCTGGCTTCCCCCAGAGTGAACAGCCAGTGAACAGCCCAAAAGAATGAGGCAGTACCTGCATGGCCTTTTGTGACTCAGCTTGGAGGTTAAATACAATAGACTTCCAGTTAACCAGCACTGATGGGGATTGGTAGATGCCAGATAAATGTAAGTAGACTCTTCATTAACTGGAACTCAAGTAACGGGCACAGTCTCAAGCAACTGGTGGAATTTGTGCCAATTCCTTGAGTTCTGGTTAATGGAGAGTCTATTGTAGCATCACTTCTGCTGTACTCTATTAGTTACAGCAGTTAACAAGATTTCCCAGAAAAATGAGGAGGGGACATAGACTTCACCCCAAGTTGCACTGGAAAGGTGCAGATGGAGGTATTCTTGTGACTATCTTTGGAAAGTATAACCTGCTGTATCACATGACTATTGATAAGTTACTGATGCATTTGAGCCTCAGCATCTTCATCTCTAAAATGGTGATACCTTTTAGGGAATTTTATGATGACCAGATACATAGGTACATGTTTGCTCAACATTTCCTCTTAAAAATTTGACCTCTTTTACAGTTAATTTGGCATTGTAAAATCCAGTTTATTTGCATACATTTTAGACCTTTAGGCATGTCTGTGAATGCAAGGCTCTGCAAAGATAATGCTGGGATTGTATCTGCATATCACACAGAAAGGGCTGTCAAGTTCATTTTGCCTGTAATACTGGTATGTCCAAATACTTCAGTTTTCTGATGGCTCATTCCCTAACAGACTGTCATATCTACTATATGCATAGTTAGCCATCTAGATTTAATCATTATTCAAGCAGTGAGACCTAATATTCATTTTCTTGCAAAGAACTTGGCTTTGGTACCTATTGGTATGTGCCAGGCAAGATGGTTATTATTGAAATAGGAAAGGCGTCCTGACTGCCATCCTGGCTCGAGGATGGAGCCTGTATAGTTTAAGGTCATGATTGCTGGATTCATTTTCCGCGTTGAAGTTCAAGCTGACCAAACCCAGGAATTGCGCTTTCAGAAAATGAACTCCCCACTCCCATATCCACCCCAATTAGCAACCCATGGGGCCAGTTCTCTTCTTCAGTTATAATTAAGAAGAAAGCAAACAGTACAAATTTACAATGATCTTTTATGTCATATTTATTTTCTTATGAATTATTCAATGGCTTATCATTCACATTTAGTTAACATACCTGCTAATTTGAAGAGGGGAGGACTCAGACCCTCACATTCATTTACTTAATTAACATGCCTAATTGAAAATAAAAGGTTCTTCATAGAAAGGTTCTCTACTGTTAACAACAGTAGGTGCTAGGAAAGGATTACCACTGCAGTATTCATGATGATCAAGTTGTATAATAATAAGACTATAAAGGGAAAAGGCCTGAATAAGAGAAAACTGTTTTGAAAAGTAACAGTGGAGGCCAAGTTAAAACTTTAAGCCACGCAAATACAGAGATATTCAGGAAAATCTTACGCAAGTTCTGTTTTTCCCAGTGAGGTATTCCACTTAACATACTGAAGCATTTTCATAGCTTATCTGGTTACCAAATTCTAGGACCTCCCTTTACAGAGCTGTGGCGGGATTTATCTGAATAAGAGGGAAAGAGGAAGCTGGTTTTTTGACCTGTAGTTTTGATTGAATAGGTTCACTTTGTAGCTGATGCATGTTTATAGAAGCTACAGAGAGTTTGGAGATGCCATCAAAATGTACCCAAAGTTATGTTAAATTTTATAGGTAGTGAAAGAGCATGTCTAGAAAGATCAAAATCAAGATGAGTATGTTTTACTCTAAGAAAGAAAGGAAGAAAGGAAGGAAGGGAGAGAAAAATGGTTTTTTGCACATAGCACTAACTTTCCAATCAAGCAATCGCACAGAAAGTTCGATAATTAAATAAAAATGAAAGGCATATTAAATAAAAGTGCCTGCTATAATCTTGTGCATGTGCGTTTGTGTGTGTGTGTGTACATTGTGCTATTGTGGCATAGATCTAAAATGTCAAGATGTTTTGAACATTTAATAGGATAAAGAGATCTCTCATCTTAGTTGGATTATATGCCTCCTGGGAATACAAATCCCAAACGGCAAGTTAAGGGATGCTTTCTAGACATAAATGGTTTTTTGTGAACCAGGATCATTTTTACACATCGGGCTGTGTGCCATGGAATGCATCTCATCCCCACAGTCTGAGTATAGAGGAGAAAGCAAGCCCGGAGACTGGCAGACTTTATTCTTTCTAAAAACGGAAAATTTAAATCACTGGGAATAAGTGGTTGGGGATATTTTCCAGCTGTTTTGTTCCAAGACAGAAAGGAAATGCAGTTTATGGGCAAAGAAGTGAAAAAGGCATTTAAAATTCTGCTTCATTATGAATGGTGTCTCTGGGTCTTAAATGCATAAGGGTATGTTACATATTTAATATCTCTTATGTGTAACATTAGGATAAAGTAATATATGTGTCAATCCAAATTAATCTTGTGCCATGATATCGCAACAATGGTAATGCAATTTCATGGTTTCCTTCCATTAAGGAGATGTCATACTTACTTGAATGCCGTTTGTGCCAACTACTGTGCAAGGTGGTTTAATTCTATTATCTCATTTAATTTTTGCAATACTATAAAAGCTGTTCTTTTCAGCTGGCACTCCAGCAGGTTGAATTCTAAAACATAAACTCCAAAACAATAATTTCAAATGTACTTTTTCCCCCAGATTAGTGACACATTCCACCTTAATTAAATTGTTATGCTTATCTTAAAATTGTGTTTCCTTTCTGTAGAAACCATTTCACTTAGAGAAACAGGCACCTCCGGTCCTACCTCATGAGCTGCCCATGCAAACTTTTATTTGTTGACTTGATTGAAATTGTAAGCATATGAAAGCCTTGGCTACAACTGGTGCTCTGAGAATTGAGAGAAGCATGGGATGCAAAGCTTTCCAAAGAAACATAATCAATTTCAGAGGCAATTAATACAATTGGACTAGAAATGAGGCTGAAAGAATGAGCAATACCAAAACAAAAATGACAGCTCTGAGCACTTGCAGTGTACTAGCAACATTAAATATATTATTGCTAATATTCTTAAAGCCCTTGAAAATCAGGTATTTTAACCCATTAAATAGGTTAAAAAGCTAATGGCCCAGATGGATCAAAGACTTTGTTCAAGGTCACACAACTAGTAATAAATTTAATTAGCAGTATGTAGCTTCAAGGGTCCTGTACTATTTCTTGTGTTTGTTCCCTCTCCTCTCATTGGTTATTAATGGGAGCATCCACTTTAAACACAGAGATAGTCTGGTCTTAATATTTGACCTAATATATTTCAAAACACTGATATAGACTGAGAATGAGAAAAATCAATCCAATTGATCAAGACTGTTGAATTTGAAAGTGGTAAAATCAAAATCCAAAATAATAATACAACTGGTTCCATTAAGGGAGGTAAAGATTCAAGATAGAGTAAAGTGGTAATTTGGCAGTTGTATCCTCAACACAGATGAATTTGTCCCCATGTAACTTTACGCCTTGCATTATTTGATTGCCATGTATTTTGATTAGATTATACCAAATAATTGCCAAGTATCCTCTTCACTATATGTTGAACAGACAGCTCAAGGGAAAAGATTGGAGTAGAAAAGGACTGAAGATAGATGATTGGATTTTTTCCCTGTCCACGAAGCCATCTGATTAACAGTGTAGAGCATCTTTGCTTTTGTGATCACTGCTTTAGTCCCAGAGCAGGTGCTGTAAATACAGCACAGACACTTACATGAGATGTGCAGTTAACATATGTGCTTGCAACACGGCCGTGTCACAAAAAGGTGTTAAGCTGCTGCTATTAAGCATCACAGCTGCCTATTTGCATTATCTTTTAAAACCCAGTGTGGTATAGGATTCTGTATCATAATTTTAAAAAATTTTCTCTTAGCATCCTGAGGAATGTTGCAAATAATGTGTCTTAATTTGGGTTTCCCTAGAAGCACACCTATGACAAGATGGGAGACCTGGATGGTGACTCCAGATTCACCAGTAGGAGAATGTAAGTGTGAGACAGGGAGGAGAAGGACGAAAATATAGGGTGTATGAATGAGATAATTACTGCTGTGAGCTCCAGGGTCAGTCTCACTAATGCACTCTAGGTGACATTGCTGAGTGTCCCTCAGAGTTGTCTCACCTAAGATCTGAGGATACTGAGTTATGTGTCTCCACCCACTTCTGCTGTCATTCACAGAGGGCTTTTTCGAGTGATATTAAATATCTAGTGCAGAGGGCTTGTCCTGTATGGGCTAAGAATGCTTGGGTGATGAGAAACATCTTTAGGCAGAAAGCTGCATGTTTGCCACCAAATGCCATCGATGAGTACAATGCCCAGAAGTAAGAGCCAAGGGATTAGGGATGGGCCCCAACCGTGCTGAAAATTAGGTAGTATTCTTCTCGTTACACAAAGATAATGTCAGGCCAGTCTCCTATTTGTTATGCTTCAAAATTTACTGAGCATCTAAGCTACTTGCTTTGCCTGGTGAACTGAATGAGGTGCTGGGGGATGTAAAAACAAAGAAACATCCCCTGTCTCTGAAGCTTCACCATCTTTAAGTCCAAAGCTCACTTAGAATGGTTGCTTATGTGTTTCTCCTTCTTCTACCACACTGTCTGAATTAGTCGGAACCAAATAAATGGTAGTCTGGAGTTTTAGGCACGATCAACGTGACAGCTCACCAATGTTCCTTCTTGAATCAAAGGTGAGAGCCCTTCCCTACATTCCCTGCCACTTTCCCTGTAAGCACTGCGTTGCATTCTGTCTCCGCCGCCACCTCCTGCTCTTCCTCTTCTTCTTCCTACATTCAGGAAAACATTCCCCCCTGACTTTAAATTCTTGTGCAATTAGTGCACCCTTGTTGACATTTCACTGTTATGTCCACACACCCCAAAGAATAATTATGAAAATATAATGTAGAAAAAGAGAAACATCATTTTAATTGGTGAGGATTAATCACATCACAACACCACTACATATTAACCTCAATGAACTGTTTCAGACTCTGCCTCCAAAATTGATGTAAAGGTAACCTGAACTCTCCTGTGAGGGCTATTCATATCCATTAATTGTTACAATACAAGATGCACTGGGTCTCAGCTGGCTGCCATTTCTTCTGTATTTGAAATGTGCTTCTCAGCAGAGATCGGAGGACACCATTGGGACTCATTTGAGTCTGACTTTCACATTAATTTTGCTGTGCTGTGAAGAGCAAAGACAAAATCAATGTCCATCAGTGATTATTCAAGGTAAAATATCTAGTGATATTGAATACCAATGGCAGCACCAGGCATAAAATTTACTTAAGATTTGTTGAGTTGACAGCCATTTATTCTAGCCTTGCTTCATTTTTCCTGTAGCACACAATTTTTTTTTTTTTTAGGAAAATAAAACAATTACAAGAAAAAAACAAAACAAAACAAAACCCCCACAACTCTACTTACTCAATTTGCCAGAAACCTGATCTATTTCAGAATGTTAGAGAATTAAAATTGTAGGATTTTATAAACCTAACTAAGAATAATATCTTTCCAAGTGGCAGCAGCAAAATATTTCACACTGCATATTGACACAAAACCATGTGGCTCAATTAAATTTTCATAATGAAGGCTCTTTGTAACTTGTGACTGGACTTGGAAAAAAAAAAAGAGCCTTGAGCTCTTTCTTGGGTCCTGAATAAATATTCTTAAGCTGAACACATGCTCATGGCAAAAGAATAATACTAATACATCTGGGTTTAATTTTATTTGTTTCTACTATTATGCTGAAATCTAAATATGCTCCCAATGATATGTTATGCTTTTGAAGAAATTACAAACAAAAACCAAACAACAATAGCAAGAAAATATTAAAACCTTCTTTATTTTATCATGTCCGAGGCTCCCGTGTAACTTTTTGGTTAGATGGTGGTAGAAGAGGGCATGTGGGATGGAAGGAGGGTCTCTGATCAGTCAGTGCTTGGGCCAACTTGGCATGTATTCTCTCTCATGCTTTGAGCTGGTGGTGGTAGGAGACACATGCACCATGTCTGCTCTTTGCATCTGAATTATTGTTTACACATTCAATGTTGTCGAACAGGAAGGCAGGGAAAACAAACGGGGCATCAGGCTTTTCTTTGTCTTTCTGACAGCAGTCAGTTTGCATTGCCTGTTTCTTCATTGGCTATTTTGTCACAGTTTGTCAACACTTGGCATCTTATATGCGAATTATCGTTCAAGGTAATTGTCCTACAAGATAGATCTTAAAAGAATCATCTTCCATTTTTACTCTGCTGTATTTTGTAATTTCACACGAGAACTTTAGAATTTAGTCCTTAGGGACATTGGTTTCTTTGCTTGTTCTGATGACTTGTTCCAGGAGGGCAATGTATTGAATCAGATAAAGTTTTTTTTTAAAGTCAAATTTATTGGGGTGACACTGGCTAATAACATTATCTCAGGTTCAAGTGTATGATTCTGCATTACCTCGTCTGTGTATTGCTTTGTTGTTCACCACCCAACATCTTTTGCCTTCTGTGATTGTGTATTCGACCCCTTTGGCCCTCTTCATCCTCCCCCCACTCCTCATTGAGTCAGAGAAAGGTTTATCCTTTCCATGTTACCTCCCTCTTTCAGGAGCCTGAGGTTTGACTTGATCTCTGAGACGGAAGGGCTAGGTCTAATGATGAACTAGAATGGATGATTCTGACGCTATGGGAGAACCCTCAAAGCTGGGGACTGTGGTCTAGTTCAATATCCAGACACCCATGTCCTGTATTAGATCTAAGCCTTCATCTGGGCCATTGTCCCTCCAGAGCATAAGAGGCAAAGGACTATGGAACCTTTGTATTAGATAGGTCCTCAGGTACTGGACTGAAAATATATCAATGGCTGATAGAAAGGGCCTAGATTCCTAGAAAAGTGTAGTGTTCAGGCAAAAGGCAGCTACAGGTGTCTGCTCAGTGGACATTGAGATGAACGAAATAACACTCTGCCTTCAGGGTGTGCACAGTATTGTGAGGGAATCAAGTAGATGCTAAAATAGTAAAGCTTAGAATCACAAGGTAACAACTGCAGTTTTAATGAAGAGAGCACAAGTACATTTTTAGACTTCCTGAAGGAGGAAGGATTTGGAAATGTGGTAGAAAACGACTCGCTCCTTTCATGTGGCTGCATTTAGGGATGGACCTTCAACCTCTGTATCTTCCTTGGAGGAAATCAGGACTCAAGGGCTGTAGTCGCTGCCTAGTGAATTCCTTTGTTCCTGAGTAGGGTAAGGGCGAGAGCCAAAAGGTATGTGATGAACAACCTGTATCTTTTTAAGTTTATACTATATACTGAGTCCTATGCATTTGCTTTGCAGTAAATGTGTTCTGACCTTCTATGCTTCATTGCCGATCAGGACATAGGACAAGTTTATTTTTATTATTTGATTTTCAAGCTTAGCATAGCACCTGCAACAAAGCGTGGGCTCCATAAATGTGTGCTGACTGAATAAATGTGAGCCAAGAGGAGGCAGCGATGTCTGGGAAGTCAGATCTCAGTCTTGTTGCTAATTAGTCTCACAACCTTGCCAATCTGCTTCAGTGGTTTCAAGTTTTCATTATGTGTGGAATGAAGGGTACAACTATATGTGCCCCAAGTAGGATCAATGATCAAATTTTTTTGTAATAGTTTTTACTGTTCTTGGAGTTCAATATAAATGGAATTGTGGAGTGTGTACTTCTTTGTTTTTGACTTTTTCCTCAAAATAAAAATTTTGAGATTTATCTGTGTTGCTGATATATCAATAGCTTTCTATTTTTAAAAATTATAGCATTGTATTGATAAACCATAATGTATCAAATTGCATGAATATACCATTCATACAATGTATGAATTAGTCAATCATTCATACAATGCATATTCTTGTATGAAGATGTCATTCTCCTTTTGGTCACATTTGGGTGGCTTCCACTTCTTAGCTACTAAAAGTAAAGCAGTTCTGAATATTTTTGTACGAGTTTTAAATGTCTCCTCAACTTACTTTAGTCTGGTTCCTAAAAATTCAGTCTGTTTGATCTTGGACATAGTTACCTCCTAGGCCACATTGCAAATGCACAGACAATGTTTATTCCTTTTTCTAGGTTTGTCCAGGTAAAATTTGAACACATAGAGTCCCATCAATTAAACAGCTGGACATGATTACTTTTCACACAAAAGACATATTTTACAAGAGAAGCAGTGCATGTGTTCAGCAAAGATAAGCTTTTCCTGGTGCAGGTTCCGTTGAATTCTCATCAGATAGCTCTGTCTTCTTGTCATTGTTGCCAGTTATTGATGGATCAGCATCCAAACCATAAGTAGGCTCAGTGGCTTTTGTCTGATGGTTACATTCAAATTGATGTCCACGCTTCTGACACTGGACACTGCAACAGGTTCTTTGTTAAAGTCTTGCTACAGAATAGAAAAACTGTCTCACACACACACACACAAAATAGTCTCTGGCTGCATCCTAGTAGATCAGTCCAGGCATGAAATGCAATTGCTCCTCCAACAGTGACCAAGAAAAGAGGGAGTAGAAGGTAGACTATTGACTAGAATTCAGATGGCTGGTAAGCTCTGAGGTAGGCTGCTGTCTGGTTGATTGGTATAACAGGATCGTGAAGGCGTCATCTGCAGGCCAGAATAACTGTTGTAGATGAACGATACTCCTTTGTCTTGATTTTTTTTCTTGAGGTAATTCTCTAATATTTTTCACATTAGGAACTGATTCTATCCTTGGTTGTAAACAAGTTTATTGATAAAGAGCAGGGTGCAGTGCCATCCTACATTCTTTACACATGTGAGTGTTCAGCACTCATGCCCATACCACACACAGGTAAACCTACGTAGGATTAAAATTTTCCGAGTGTCTGTGATATGTTTGTGATCTACCACTATAAAGTGGGCAGCAGACTTGCTGAAGTCTATTCCAAGTCTAAAATTCCTCAACAGAGTAGTTCATTTTATTTTTGATTTTTTATTTCTTCCTGTATTTTTCTACATACATACTCATTATACCATACGAAGTCGAAGAAGATCACTAGGAAAACTCATGGAGTTGACTTTTATGAGTGTATCCAGATGGGGCTTTGTCTTCTTAATAAAGTAAGGGTTCTTATAAAGTAGAAACTTGGGCATAGCAGAGCCTGAAGTAATCATATGGTCCTCGTATTTGTCTCTATATTATTATTCTCATTCTCTCCATCATCTTCTATCCCTGAACCCCACGTCTTTCAAAGTGGTGGAATTGGTGCAGTTACCATCTGTGGGAAGTACAAGCCCCAAGCAGAGGCTGGGAATACCAGGACAAGTTTCTCAGTCTCCATTTAGAAAAACAGAAAAGGACATTGTTAATTGGGGACTGGACACCTAGAAAATCTTGCCAATATTCCCTTATCTATTATAACTGGCCTTTCAAAATCGAATGTCCTTACCGTCACTCTCCACATTCTGGGGGAGATCATTTCAAGACTTCCAGTCCGTCTCTGTTCGGCTCAGGTCGTATCAAATTTATAAGAACGTGAAACCAACCTTGTTTAGTTTCATTCCATTTTATTGGGAGATATATGAATCCCTTTATGACAACTGGCTTTATTGTTCACCTAGAAATTTTCATCAGATTTGGTGTAGAGGTAATCAGCTCCTAGACACAGTAGCTAGTTACTGCAAGTCTCTAAGACGAAAGGCGCTATAAAAATGTATAATTATCGTAATTAGAATCATAATATTAATGATAGTGGAATTGACACATTGACCGTCATCTTCTTCTACAGGTAAAAATATCAAAATCTGAGCATCATTTGTAAAGCTGTAGCTGACAAAGTCTTTTCTACATCTTGGCCTTCTCAAAAGCAATTAATTTCCATATAAGAAAATACAATTAGGATATTCATAAAAGTTTTATAATGTAATATTGATTTCTAAGAATATTCTGGCCCATGATTCAAAATAACTCTTCAAACTTACTAATGACATTATTCTACTTACTATTCCATAGAGATAGGTGGAATTTTGAATTTTCTTGATAAATAAATGAATAAACAATGATATTAGTATGAGTATCGAGTACATACTACACAGTGCTATTTAAGTACTATGTTTGTTACTCATCATAGCAGATTTGGAAGATAAATATTAAAATATATTACAAAAGAAAAATAATTACAAATTAATTTCACTATTCAAAAGACACCATTTGTCACATGACATGATGGCTCATTTCCTTCCAGTGTTTTTTCCTGAGCATATAAGAAGTAATAATAATCATAACTATGATTATACACAGTAGCACAATTTTGTATACTACTGATTCTAGTTAACCAGTTTTTAGTTGTTAACTTAGCTCTTTGGATTCAAGGTCCAGAAACTAATTGAGTTCACTTAAGGGAAACCAACCAACCAACAAACAACCCACAACAAAGAAGCTTGTACATTCTCGAATGGTGGCTCTGGCCTGGATTTGGAACTGAGAGCTATCAGAAGTTGAGGACACTCTAGTCAATTTTTCTTCCTCCCTCTTGAGTTTGTTCTATGGTCTCTCTTTTTCCTTTTGTGAATCATCTCTCTTCCTATCCTCACCTGGCTCATTCTTGTCGTGGTCCCTCGAAAAGGCTTCTGAAGTGCAGTCTGGTTGGCATAATGATTTACCATTGCCCCTGCTGAGTAAGAGAGACCATTTGTGTGTCATCCCCTGGCTGGGTCATGGGCCCTCCTTGGATCAAGCTCCATCTCTAGTTTAATCAGTGGCACTGCATGTGCAACAGCCTGATATGGTTTCACTAAGTGAGTATTTTTGGTCACTTTCTAGTAAAAGTTGAATGGATATGTCCAGAATATACCATTTATCACATCATTGCAAACTCTTTTTTTAACATTCATTTAGCAGATATTTATTACCTAGTATGTGCAAACACTGCTCTAGATTCTAAGGATGATCAGTAAACAAAGTAGACAGAATCTTTCTCTTCATGGGCCTGAGATTCTGTTGGGCAGAGACCAACAGAGCGAGAGAGAGAGAGAGAGAGAGAGCGCGCGCAAGCGGAAGAGAGAAAGAATTCTTTGGTGATGGTGAGTGCTGGTAAGAAAAATAAAGTAGGAAAAGACATTATGGTAAAAAAACCAGAAGAAACAAAAACAACCAGGAGAGAGGAACAGAGAGTGCCTGTATTGGTGTGAGGTGGGATAGGGGTTTGTTTGCAATTTTAGGTTGGTCAGGGAAGTGCTCTATGAGATTTGACTCAAAATTTGAAAGAGTACACATAAAATTTAAATTATATTTTATTACTGTTGTTAAATAATCTTCGTAACAATTATTAAAATTCATCAAACACATATTCCAGAGACCATTCTAAGCATTTTTTGGCTATTTCTCAATCCTCAGCCAACCTATTTGAATTAAGTATTATCATTCTTCCCATTTCACAGAAGCACCGGCTCACTGCAGGCTGGCTACTTGCCTGTGGTCTCTAAGTTGGCCAATGAAAAAACTTGAATTTACAGGTCCTGCTCTTAAATGCTACTTCTGCTCTTTCAGTGACATTATAATTTTAAAAAAGCAAATAAACTCACCACTGTACAAAGAAGAAAGATAAATGCAGCACAAATTTCTTATCCAGGGTGAGCAAAAATGATGGATTTTAATGACTATCCTGCTTGGATACCTTTCTGTGTCTCTTCATACATCTCAGTGTTTGCGCACATTTCACCTAAGTAAAACGGTACTGTCCATATATGCTGTGATGCAAACTTCCATTCCACTCAAAACTATGTTATGGGCATATTTCCAAGTGAATAAATGTATATTTATTGTATATTGTTGAATTTCAAATATTTCATCTTATGGATACATAGCTATTTAGTTCAGCATTTTAAAAATTATTGAACATTTAAGTTATGGAAATCAGTCTGGTCATAGCCACCCTCGCCCTCTGTCTAGCTATTCCTAACAGCTGATGTGCACTCTAAAAGATCAGTGTGGCCCTTCAGCAATTGTGAAGATCACTAGGGTGAAAAGATGCAACTATTACAGACTCCTATAAGGATAGAAGCTACTTATGACTTCCATAAGTAATGTTTTAGGAATTTTTTTCATTCAAAACATAGAAGTTGACTTTTTCTTAATCTTCCATTTATGTTGATTCCAGTTCAGGGTTTGAGCAAATCCATTTATGATAGGATGTTAACATGGGATTAACCTCACTTTCTCTGGAGAGCATTCCAGGCTACCCCTGGTGCCCCATCTCTGCTCTGTGGCTCTCTCTCCTTACCACCCCCCATTCTCATGCTTCCCCTATTTTATTTCAGTTTCTGTTTCACTTGTCGGTTCTCTCCACTCGATGATGAGGTCATAAATGGAAAGCATGTTTCCTTAATTTATGTGTCTTCAGCACAAAACTCACTCTTTCTGGTGTCTAATAGGCGCTTTAAAAATGCTTTTAGATGAAGAGAAAGGAAGACTTCGAGGGAGGTGAAGAGCAGATTTAGCTTAGTTACCAGAGACGAGCAATGGGTTGCAGTTGAAGGATGAAAGAAAGAACAGTCGAGGGGAGGGGACAAGAAAAGTTGGATGACCACCTCTGTGACCAAAAAATACCAATACTGTCAAATGAATAATACTGTACCAGTTATGTGTGTTGATATAATTTGAGAAGAATAAAATATTTATGCCAGGGAAAATGTATCCATTTACTGAATTACAAACAGTATTTAAAAAAATCTGCATATATTACTAGACTCTATAGGAAGACTGTTGTCTTTGGCTTGAAAAGCTGTAGTATAGTCAATGTCATGCTACTATGGTTATATACGAATCACTTCAAGTCTTTACTGAGGCTTCGCCCTATACATGGTGAGTTGTCAGATAATGGACATTTACGTGTGAACAATTCAAGCCCTGTGCCCGAGGAGCACACAATGGAATAGGACATTCACAGTACAGTGGGATAAGCACAGTTATGGAAGCATACTAATTATGCAGACTGGACATTGTGCAGAAATCCTGGAGGAGGGACTTCTTCGGGAGTGCTGCAGATGCTGTCGGGAGGGGATGACATCCGGGCAGAGTGACAGCAGGAGTACGCGGAGACGGGAGAGAGAAACACACGAGCCTGAAGAAGGAGGCCGATGCCGGGTCAGGGAACATTCCTTGTCCCAGGCTGGAGCTTCACACAGCAGATTGCTGATGAAAGCCAGACAAGGGATGACTCTAGGCTGCTTGGAGCCTGATAGGCTGAGTAGAGATTGGTGTGCTATAGGGGTGGCAAGACAGAGCAGCTTCTTCTTTGTGGCAGATGGCAAGCCGTTAGGACAAGGGAATATTAACATACAAAGCAGAGATGCCCAACCCTTGAATTTCCCTCATCAAGTCAAATAGATATCTTTGGGATTCTACAAATAACAAGGTCTACGAATGTTGCGGGACCTCTGAAGCCAAAACTGGTGAAGTGTGAGGTAGGCTGGGGTAGGTTTCATGAAAGCACCCACTCCTGGGGCAGGAGGGGCTTTCCTCTGCCCCAGCCAACTCCTCTGCAGCACTCCTCTGTACAACCGGCCGGGAGTGGCCCCTTCGTGTGCAGGCAGCTCAGCTGCTCCTAAAAGAGTGCATCTCAGTGTAAGATCTTTTCAGAGGTTAGGAAGTTCCGCAGTTTGAGCCAAAGTCCCGTTCAGTCTAATGCCATCCTAGTTCTTGCCTCCTGAACGTCACAGATCATAACAGGTTTTGTTTTCCAGGATGAGTATCATCAGGTCCCTCAGTTACATGGTTTCTACAGTTTTACATCCTTCTTTTGCCTTTGTTTCTCTGACCTTCCCTCTGACCTTCCTCTGATTGTGTCCTGTTTGGGTCGTGCGCCTTTTAAACTGTGGGATCTAGCATTGGAGTCCAAGACCAAAATTGTCACCATTGTTGGCATGAAAGGGAGATATCTACAACTCTCAGGAGTTAAGAAGGAAAAAAAGAAAAAGAGAGACTTCTACATTTGCATGTTGGGTATTGATCTAAGGAGAGAGCAACTTTTCTGGGCAGTATTAGCATTTATTCAATTCTGACCTTTGTGCTCTGGGCAACGAGAGGCAGCTTTTTACAAGTTTCTCTTTCCTAATGGTGATTTTTCCAGGCATGAAGGTGCCAGCAGTGCAGGTAAATAACACAGCCACGCTTTTCTCCTGTTGCCTTCAGCCTCCCTGACACCTCATGGAGTGCTCTCTTGTTTGATCAATTCTTGCTTACCTGGTGAGGAGGAAGCCTGCTGAGCTTGGCTCAGCAAGACCTCCCAGAGGCTCCAAATGACTATCGAGTGACTTCCTACAAAGTCACTCACCTGCTGAACTGCCACGTGAGTCAAAAAGTTTTGAGATGCGTGGTGGCAAGAGAAAGTGAGGAATCGTATTAAGAATTTGGGGGCAGCTGTCCACTGAGGCCACGTATTTTAATTGCATTCTGTGGGACAAAGTCACCAGATTTGCAGCACTCATCTCGGGAGGCATTATTTGCACATATTCATTTGTCGTCGTTGTTTTTTAAAAAACAATTTCATTCAGTTTTTGTCTTTAGATTCTCCATTCATTAAATATGTTTCTTTCTTAGCAATGACCATGTGCCAGAAACTAGGCCAGATGCTTGGAATATAAATGTGAACAGGAAAATCACAGTCCCTTCTCTGATGAAATGAACACGCACGCACACACACACGCGTGCACACGCAGACACACAACACAGTGAGAGAGAGAGGGAGCAAGTGAGAGAGGTTGACTAGGTATCAGTTCTGTTTAATTTTTTTTTTTTTCTTTTTGGTATGTGGGTAGCTCCCTGGCTGGGAATCGAACCCCGGTCGCAGCGCTGACAGCGTCAGTGCTGAAGCCTTAAGCCACTACACCATCAGGGAACTCCCCAGTTCTGTTTAATTTTATACTTTGAAGGAAACAAACAGGTGCAGACCGGAGACTACACGTGCTCAGAGATACTTGAGATAGCATGGTCAGAGAATGCCAGGCTGAGGCTGACCGATAGAAAGGACATGCTGTGCACGGGTCAGTGTGTACATTGGCTGGGGCTGCTGTAACAGAGTTCCATTGAGTCAGTGGCTTAGAACAACAGAAATCTGTTGTCTCAGCTCTGAAGTCCAGAAGTCTAAACTCAAGGTGTCGGCCGGCTCTGAGGCTCTCTCTAGGGGAGGGTCTGTTGCAGGCTTCCTCGGCTGGTAGATGGCTGTCTTCTCTCCGTGTCTCTTCATGTTATCTTCTCTCTGTGTGTGTCTGTCTCTGTGTTCAAATTTTCTTTTTTTATAAGGATACCAGTCGTTGGATTAGGGCCCACCTCACGACCTCATTTAAACTTGATTACCTCTGCAAAGACCCCATTTCCAAATAAGGTCACATTCTGACATACTGGGATTAGGACAACATACCTTTTTGGGGGGCGGGGAGCAGGGGGACACAATTCAACTCATAACTAGTAGGACGGACAGTGTTCTAGGCAGAAGAAACACTTGTTCAAGTCCCTGCATGAGAATGGAGCTCTGGGAGGTGGGGAGACGGAGGCTGGTGGTCTGTAGGGTGGGCAGGGGGCAGGGTAGCAGGAGGAGACAAAGAGAGGGGAACTCTCTGGCATCTACAAAAGTGTCAATATGGACGATTCACTCATCTTTGCTATTGACACCCACTGCAGGAGCTTCAGGGGGATTTACAGAGAGAGATTAGTTAACGACAGTGTGTCATTTCCTCTCTGTAGTTCGTGGCGTTCAGCTAGGGACAGGAGGTCCCAACTGGTCACAGTAGTTGCCAACTTAGATGGAATAATTAATTTTTCTTACAAGCCCAGGTGCCACTTTTTTATCCCCTGGCTGGAGTGGGATCCACAGGAGCCATCCTGTGAATCATCTCCAAAAACTGTGACGGACAGCATGATGAGGCCTTCATGCTATGTCCGAGTCAGATGCCGAGGAGTTTCTCCCAGGGTCACACACGCTTCTGGCTGCTGGGTTTGCATCAGGGAGACTGGGTATCGAGTGCAGCAGGAGAGGCCACAGAGCAGGTGAAAATGAACACTGGAATCATGATCTCACTTCAATCAAATTGTTTTGAGCTTAACGTATTTAAGAAATTGGACCTCAGGTCATGTATGTCTTCAGTTTAACCACCCTTATCCCCAGGGCTTTTCACATGGAAAATGCATTTGCATGAATCTGTATTTATCTTCTTGATGATGTCATTTCTATTTCCTTTACCCTGGCTTAATCTACTGTCAAGAGTGAAAGTTTTGTAAGTTTATATTTCTTATTTTATCTCACACACACTTAAGCTCCTGGCCAGACTCCTTCTCACTGTAACAATTAAATGGAGCTTATGTTTTATTTTTGAATTGCATGTAGACCTCTTTATTTCTTAGGCAGCCTTGCATGGTAGGTAGCTTGACTGCCTTATAAAGATAAGGCAGCTAAAGTGCAGAGAATTTAAGTGATAGTAAGACAGTGACAGTGTATCTGGTGTTAATATTATGGGCTGGGAGTTGCCTGCCTGGGTTCAAGTCCCAGGCAGTGTGACTGTAGCTAGTAATTAAAGCTCCTTGAGTCTCAGTTTTCTTATCTATAAGATGACATAAACACTAAATGAGTAAATATGTATAAAAGATGGAGCCCCATGTGTGCCCATACTGTGCACTGCTAGTTGTTATTAATTCATACTCACACCAACTGTGAATTTCGGTGGCAGAACTTAACTAGCTCTGTGCACTTGGGCAAGTTCCTTGACTTTATTAAATCCTCATTGCTAGTATTCTTTCTATCAACTACTCTATGGAAGCATTATTGTGATGAACAAGGGAGGCAATCCATCCTTGTTAGGTGTTTAGCGGGGTGTCTGGCCCAGTGAGCGCTGTGTGAGTTGAGGTCAGAAAGAGAGACGTTGCACATGGCTTTGTAAACCGGGGTACAGAGCTTGGATGTCATTTGAATGCACCAGGAAAGCACTGGAGGGTTTTCACTAGAGAAGGGACATGACATGTTGTAAGGTTTAAAAAGATCACATTGGTAATGATTTAATGGAAAGATTGGGAATGAAGATGTGAAATGGAGCAACCAGGAGGCTATTTCAGACATCCGGTCAATTGTGGTGACCAGGACGATGGGCGAAGCGGAGGCTGGGGGAAGGGGCCTGACTGAGGATCTATTTTCGAGGTAATGTGAGGCACACCTGCTGATGGATTGGACGGGGAAGTGAAGAAAGAGAAGTTGGTGCTAACATGTGGCAGATAATGGTGGCATTTTTGGGAAAAACAAAGAGGGAGGGTGACCTTACAAGTTCTTTTGGGTCATTTTTAATTTGTGCTTGATAGGAGATGCTGCTTGATTAATAAATGAGTAAGTGTTTAATATGCTCTCTGGGGTTTATTTATGCTACAATCCCATCCTACCCCATAAAATCGTTGACGAGGTTCAATGATATTCCCATTGACAGTGCATCTGACGAACTAGTAACCAACGACCATGTGCATAGACGGAGGAAGAAGGTAGGCGCCCTCACGATGAGGATGAACAGGCTGTGATGGGGTAGGCGGCTCCCGTGTCAGCTACTCATGGCGAAATTTGTGACGGTTGTTAACATTTCAGCACCGGAAGGGCAGAAACCTGCAACCTATTTGCATCAGGAAGAAGATGCTTTTTGCTCTTAAGAAGTGGAAATGAGTGACATAATTAAATGTCTGTACCAAGAATTTTAAAACCAAGCAGAAGCAAATGTGACGTGGCCATCAGTGCTAACCACGTTATCCTAAGTCAGGGATGATGAATTGAAAGCACAGCCTCTCAGTGTATACACCACAGGGATCGCGGTGCTGTGTCTTCCACACTTGGGTCATTGGGAACTGGCACAGCTTTCTGTCAGCGAGTTTGTGCTTTAAAACTTGCACAGAGAATGGATGGGGAGAGCAGAGAGGAGAGCAAGAGACACTATGCCATCAGCAACATCCCTCGCCCAGTGACATCCACTTTGGAGGGTACAGTAAAATCTACCAAAACTCACCCAAAACTTGACACAAGTGGAATTCACGTGGGAACCAAAGGAAGGCTTAGTGTCTTATCCAGGATGATGTGATGTCTATGGCCACACCACGCTGGACACGCCTGATCCTGTCAGGGTGGTGTGATGCTGAGGGTGGTAGCAGGAGCTCCAGTGTTCGCCATTGCTAGGTATCTGTGACATCATGCTAAAACTTTGGACTGCCCCAGTGTGTTACATTGAATTGCTTGACCTTCCCCCACATTCATATGTTAAAGTCTTTTATAGTTTCCCCGTCCTTCAGAATGTGACCTTACTTGGAGATAGGGTCTGTAAAGTGGTAGTCAAGTAAAGAATGAGGTCATTAGGGTGAGTGGGACCTACTCCACTGTGACTGGAAAGGGGAAATGGGGATAGTGATTCACAGAGAGGGAAGGTGGTTAGAAGAGACACAGGGAGAAGACAGTCATCTACAAGCCGAGGAGAGAGGCCAGGAACGATTCCTCTTTCACCGTCCTTAAAAGGCATCAACTTCTCTGACATCTTGATCTTGGACTTGCAGCCTCCAGAACTGTGAAACAATAGATTTCTGTTGTTTTAGCCACTCAGTCTGGGGCACTTGGTTATGGCAGCCCTAGCAAACTCCTACGTACATCCAGGCCGTGGAATCCAGGTTTCAACCATTATATTTAGATCTCAGGAGCCAGATAGCCTTGCCACTGACACTTGGGCTACATGTAGTTTACTACAGGGCTTCTCAAACCCTACATGAATCACCTGGAGAGCCTATTAAAACCCAGGAATCTTGGGCTCCCGGGACAGTGCCCTAGAATTTGCATTTCTAGCAAGTCTCAGGTGCTGTTGATACTGCCGGACTGTGGAAAACACTTTGAGGGGCACTGGTCTAGCACAATGCCCAGGACATGCAAGCTGTTCAATAAAAATCAAATGAATTAACTTCAGGAATTCTGCTTTAGATTGAGAATCAAATAGAAAAGTCACTCATTAGAGATTCCTAATGGGGGTATGCTTGGGCTCTATAGAATTCCGATTTCTTGAGGGTATGCTGAGAATAGGTATATTTTGGTACAGGCTTTGTGTCAAAGAGAGCTGCTCCACACAAGGCACCATTCGAAGCAGAGTGCTTTAACAGACTTACTCTGATGGTGTTGAGGAGGAAAAGGTTTTGAAGGACAGAAGGAATTGTTGCCGCCGGAAGTCTATAGTTGCAGGTGATTGACAGTGGTGGCTGGGTCAGAGAACACTAATCATCCATGAAGTGGGCACGCCGTGGCTCTGACACTGTCACCGGGTGTAATGTGTGGTAGGTGCATCTTTGCTGAATAAATACAAAGTGAACTTGACGGGAAAGGAGACCTCAGCAGTCCTACACAGGCAATTTTGCAAGCTGTCTGGCTGTGGAATTAGTGGAATGTTTGCTCAGGAAGAAACAGCTGACGTCAACTTTGCTGTCTTTGTATCTCAAGGGCAGAGTTAGCCGCGCCTCTGGCCTGCGCTGACACCCACAGAGGGAAGAATGGCGTCCAGAGGGAAAGGTTAAAGAACAGGTCGGCTGGGCATTCACGCTCCTGCTCCCTCCCTTCCTGTGTGTCATCTTTCCAGCAAGGTGAATTCAATGCCCAGTAATTCCTTCTGACTTTCTGAGGGCTGTGGACACACAAGTGTGAGAAAAGCCACCCTGGTGCTAACAGGATTAGCTCGGCTTCATAACCTAATCACTCTGGCCTAAGAGAATGGGCAGGAGGCAAGAGACTGAGGATAGAGGGAAAGTTGTCTTTAAATGCCCAGGAGTGAGCGTGCACGCGTGTTTTATCTAAATCACAAAGGCTGCCTTCTCCATTTAAGGGGGCTTGTTAAGTAAGAAATGCGAGCACGTTTTATTTTTGCTTCCCATAGCAGCCATTCCAAGGACTGTTGTATAAGGTGCCATAAAAGCTCTGTGGAATTACTAAATCAAGTCCATTCTGATATTAGCTTCATGATAATAGAAGCAGCAATTCATGAAGAAAGGCAGAGGAGTGGCAGAATGAGGACTAGCTTTCTGGACAGACACTAGGTTCTACTTTTATTTATCCATCACTTGTTGGAGAGACTTGAAAATAACTTGATCTCTCAGGAACCTTATGTCCATCTGAGTAAAACAAAGCGACTGGACTAATATTTTTCTCCAGTGTTTTCTTGGGCACCCACCAATGAGTAGGATATAATGAGTTAACTTTGAACTTTGTGTGTCTTGTATATTTATCAGTGAGGTTTACTCCTAAGGGTAGGCCCATCTGTGCTTGGATATGTAATTTTCGGCAATATAAATGTCGTGCATGAGTGTTTCAGACAATAAACAGAAAAAACCCCACCACAATGGATAGACCGTAGATTATGGAATTTAGATAGCACTGGAGTTTGAGTCTTGTCTTTGTCATTTACTCGCTGTGTGATACTACACAAGTTACTTAAATTCTCTGGTCTTTAGCTTTCTCATCTAAAAAACAGAGATTGAGAATAAAGGGTCCAGCAGAAGTATGCCCTTTATTTTTTAATTTATTTTTATTTTTAGAAATGCCCTTTAAAAAGTAGTATCGTATAAATGGATGATATTGTTATGTTAGAATTACATGCTTATGATTTTGTAATAAGAGATTAGGTATGGATTACCAAATAACACCCCTTTTTATGAGCTTGTAATCTATACTAAGTCTTTTATTACAAAATCATAAGCATGTAATTCTGTAACATAACAGTATCAGGTTTTCACTATATTACTTAAAAAAGGCTGTTGCTTCTACCAGACCCTGTGTATGACCAATTTCAGACATCACATTCTTCATTTTCCTCAAAGGAGGTGATGGGAGGGTAAAATTTCTAGGTGGGACAGCTTAGGAAGTCCTTTGCTGGGCACATTTTGCTCATTCATTTAACAACCATGAATAGATTAACTGTTGGGATTGTGTACAAAAATGCATAAGACATAGCCCCTGCATTCAGGGAGTTTATGGTCCAGATACGTTTTTGTACTTATATACTGTGAACTAAAAGACGGATCTTTGGAACTTGTATCTGTAGAAGAGTTACCTACTCTCCATATTTTAATATCACCATATGCAGGGGTGTGGGTGACATAACTTACCTCGTGCACAGGCCACACAGCGCCGTTCACAAGGAATTGCACGTCACAGATCAGTCCCCCTTTCCTCTTGGCTGACTCTCCTTCCTCTGGTTCACAGAGCTCTGCGCCCCATCTTACCCCCTGCCTGAGGAGCAGTGGGGGGAAAGGCTGAACTAACGGAACAAAATGAAGACAGGTGGCTGGCGTGTCTGGTAAGGAAACAATATCAAAACTGTTTTTGACTGGCTGGTGGGCAAAAGATGTTGGGGGAATGGATGCTACCTAACCGAAATGAGTCAAGTCCAACTGTACTAGAGGAGCCCATGGTACATATATGTGTGTGTATGACAAGGAAGTGTGGAAAATGCTTCTTTTTAACACTGCTGAGCTTATCTAGGTCACCCATTATTAAAGAAATGGAAAAAATAGAAAACTGGGTTTGAACTAGAGAAGACATTGAGGGTTGTGTGTGAAATCAAAGAGATTGACCAGTAATTGATTGGCAGAGATGACTGAGGGTCACGTCCAGGTAATTTTCTTTTGGATTCTCAGCATAGCATTTATTTATCTAATCATCAAAGTTTTATTTGGTGTCCTTTCTGTGATAGGGACTAATTTGGGTCGTGGATAAGAAGTAGAAAGAAATATGTCAAAGTTTATTAAGGGGCATGTAACAATAAGCAGTATGGTTCAATATGAATTACTGTAATGGAGGCATGTGTGGATACTGAAGGGTGTAGGACATGAATTGAAGTAATAACAGATTTCTCAAAAAAAAGATCAGAACATTTGAATGGTGACATCTATGTGTCTAAACGGATTATTAGTTTTTCCGGTGTCCTTATCATAGAAGGTAAGATAATGCTTGATGTGGTTACCTCTAATCAAATATAGCTTGTTAAAAAATTCATTTGTTGAAAAACTTAATTATACTATACAGGAAATTATGAGTATAAAGAATCAGGTTGAATCATAGGAGTTTAGATTGTGTATATGTGTATACATCCCTCCTTCCCTCTTCTCCTCAGTCCGTTTCTTCACCTTAGATCTGAGAGTCCTTCTTCAGGGATGCTTTTGCAGAAATCAGATCACATACATTTCATCAAAATAGCATCTTTAGGATAATCTCCTCCGAATCTATTTCTGCAGGGGATGAGAGGAAGATAATGTGCAGCTTTTAAAGGACTATGAATAAATCATGATTTCTGACTTTTGCCTAGTTTGTTTTGTTACGAACATTTTGTGGCTATTAAAAAAAAAGAAACACTGTACTGTTGGAAGGCATAATGGAAGAATATATAATTTAAACAAAGCGCAAACTAAAATATTGCAGGCTTATATCTAAGTTTTTCATTACTGAGACATGTAAACTCTTGTTAATTTCCCTTTCCAAATGGAAGATACCAGATGTTCATCTGTTACCATGAAAGTCTATTTTAATTGGCAGTTGTGGTCTCAGAGTAATTTGAAGTTGCTACCAGGCTGTCACTTTTGCTTTTGCTGACTTGCAAGGAGGTTTAATGCCTCCCACACTAGGCTAGACTTTATCTTTGTAGTTGAACTGTTGGAGCACCTCAATTTATGACAAACTTAGAAGAGTTTTAAGTAGTCCACAAGAAAACAATCAAAATGCCTCAGAGTGGAAGGGGGATGTTTTAAAAATGCTCTGAGATCCAGAGATAGAACCTGTTATTGGAAATACGTGTAACAAATGGAGGCATATAGGGCAAGGAAGAATCAGGTTCTTTAATTATAGGATTATTATAATGTACTCATAACAATTATTGATTAACAAGCAACCACCTCCATGTATAATCTATCAAATTTGATTATAAGCGTGGTTGATGGAATTAGAACACAGGTTTTCTGTGAGTTTGCCTGCTTTGGCCATCTTGAGGAATGGAGAAACTTCTGTAACAAAACTGTGACTAGGTGTTTAATCAAGGTCTGGATGTTGGAAGGAACTGGGACTGGAAGATTGCGTAGGGCAAAACCAAATATATGGAGCTGGGAACAAGAGGGTCTGGAATTTAACCTAGCTCTTCTGCTGGTTGGTCATGTGATTGATGGCTGGTTTGCTTTGCAAAGTGGGGGTATTGAGCAATATGATTCTAGAGATTTTCTCCAGTAAAAAGGAATTTGGAATTTTTATTCTTACTTCATATACTGCATTTTCCTGGTTTTACCTCTTCCCACTCTGGTGCTTTTCGCCCTCTGCAAATCGTAATCCCAAATGTCTCATGTATTCTCTGAGAAATAATCTTGTTCATGGTACAGGGATATTAGAGTAAGAGAGACCTGGACATAAGCCCTAGATCTTGTGAAAACTGATTTACTTTTTCCTAAACCCTTCTACACACACAAACACACACACACACACTCTCTCTCTCTCTCTCACATGATAGAGGATAGACTGAGAATTGACATAAAATACGTACAGTGGAATTGCTGAGCGATTGGTATGTGTACACTCAGCATTAGGGAATACTGCCCAACAGTTTTCCAAAGTACCCACTTAACGCTCCCACCACCAGTACTTTCTGAGCGTTTCAGTTCCTCTACATCTTTGCCAACACTCTGTATTGCCTGTCATGTAAATTGTGCCATTTTGGTATGGTGTAGTTTCATTGCATTTTGATTTTAACTTTAATTTTTCTAATGACAAAAGTAGTTGAGCATCTTGTCATGTGCTTACTGACCACTTACATCCCCTCATGTATCAATTTCTTATTCAAGCATTTTTTCCCCCATTTTTACTGGTTGTTTCTCTCTTATTAGTAGATCCAAAAGAACTTGTATTTTGAGTGTAAGTCCCTTGACATCATTTGTCTGTTTCAATTCACTCAAAAAACCCCATAAATATCTTCTCATTAAAGAAAGAACAAAATTGATATTCCTTAACTTATCATTCCTGGTCATTCAAAATCTGGAGAGGAAGTAGGGCCTGGTGATCAAAACATGGTTTCAGGAGCATGTTGTCTTGGTTTGGGTTGTGACCACTTGCTTACCAACTGAATAATCGTGGGCATGCTTTTCACCTCTCTCTACCATGATTTCATCATCTGACGTAGTAATAGTATCCACCTTACAGGTTTTATATGGATTACGTAGGTTAACATGTAAAGCACTCTGCATAGCCACCCAATAAGTTTTATCAAACGTTAATTTTGTTAGTGGGTGGTCAAAGCTTTTCTTTCCAATAAGAATATTGACAACAAATTCTAATCAGCATCTATTAGTATGAACCAAGAACACAGTGAAACACTTTACTTGCTGTATCTAAGTTAATTAGCAAGAATCCTGTGTAATAAACCTCATCGTGCTCTAGGACTAAAAAGTGGTAAATGACATATTTCCTGACCCTTTCGAAGCAGGCTTTGGACTCCCCTGTATCCACAACTTTGCTCACAATTTCCCTATTCCTCTAAGCTTATTCTCCATTATTATGGGAAATAATCCCCCCCATCCTTGGGTGCTCTGTGCCAACATCACCTGTTCAAAGGTATAATAAAGTAGAAGAGACGAAAAGTTAGATTCAGAGTTCCTGAGCACATTTACTGTAAAACAAAACTCTTAATCCCTTTCCCCACAGGATCAAAAGACAGCCTTACGCTAGTGAGATGGACTTGCTGGCCCCTTCATTAGCCAGGTTGATTCTTTACAAACCGACTACACTGACCTTCTGGCTCTTTCGGTCATTTCCAGACAGCCTCAACTTAGTTCTTCCAAGTGACTCATCAGACTGAGCTGCGTTAGCGCAGCCAAGTAAGGCCTCTCAGCACGAGGTGTCAAACATGAGACAGCTGATGCTGGGAGCCAGAGGAGGAAGGCTTTTCTGGACCCTGCTCTGAGACTTGTGCGTTCACAGGGAAGTGGCTGGCAGGCAAGCTCCCTTTGATGCAGTGAACAATGAACAGCGGAATTAAGTCTCACCATAGCCACCTCGTGCCTCTGTGTGTGTGCAGGCATGTGTGCATGCCGTGTGCACATACTTCATTCTTAGCAAGAACAGTATGGATGGTCTATGACCTATTCTTTGAAGACAGTCCTCCTCAGATCACACCTGGGAGAGAGATCCCACAAGCTGGACAATGGTAATAGTGGAGCTAGGTATCCTTAGAGTGCGTTTTACACGTGAGGAAATTAAGGCAGATGTGAAAGGTGTTAAGTTTCTCATGTGCTGTGTTTGATCTAACTTCTCATCTTCCCCCTATGTGGACATTTGGACATGAGATTCACAAACCACAGTTGCATTTAAAGTCTTCCCTGGGCTCTTCTTGAATGGAATAATCATGATGCCCATTCAAATCAAAGTGGTCAACAGGGACATAATTCTCCCCTTCACAGGTTCTGTAACTCAGAGTTCTTGTTGAATAGAGTTTCTCATTCCAGTGATTTATAAACTGAGCATCACATGTTTAGAAACATAGACTTGTCAGCAGAATGTTAAAGACAAAAGAAAAAAGAATCTAACGTTTAAAAATTTTAAGGGTGGGCATATACTCTCAGGGTGCCATAGAATAGCATTGCCTATGTTGTCTCAAACCAGTTTTTTTCTTTTAGAAGTTTATTCCTTGAGGTTTTTAGACTCTAAAACTTAGAGTCAAGTGGTTATCTATCTTGATCTTTAAAATTTATTGTTAGAAATCGAATATTTTCTCTAAAGACAGACTTGAGCAGAAATCCAATACATCAAAGTGCTAAAAGTGCAGCTGTTGTATTTGTGGGGGTATTGTAGGGGGTGGATGAGACTGAGAGGGCTCAGAACACTGTGTCATTGGTTTCCTTTTGGGCCCCAAAAGTGTCTCTATAGAAAGTAGAGTTCTTCAGTGCTCAGTTGGAAAACCACCGATAGATTCTGCTTTTATAGATCAGAAATCTGGGGCCTGGAGGTTACTTGGATATAATTTCCAGGCAATGTTCCCTCTCTTCTCAGTGCCTCGCAAATCTTGCCCAGTCAAACCTTTAAAATTAGCCTCATAAACCCCCAAAGCCTTGGGGTTTAATTATGAGGATCAATTAAAAATATTTCATATTAATAATTTATAAGTGTGCAATTTATTTATAAATTAAAATCAATCCAGTATTTAGATTATTTTATTTATTTATTCTATGATTTATTCATACATTTATTTTAATGGATTTGACTTTTACTGTGATAGGTAATACAATGATACTTATACCGGAGGCTGTCAACCTGGAATGCATGTGTACCCCTTTTAGGACTTCTCAAGTTTGAAACATCTGTGAGAGTAGAAACAGTGTGAGGCTTACAGGCAGGAAGAGCAGTTTGAAATGATATGATGCATCTTCTATCTGTGTGACCTTTGGAAAGCTATTTAATCTGACTAAGTCTCACTTAGCTCTTTTTTAAGAATAAGAATCCTAATGCCTAATTGGTGGAGGTGTTTTGAATATTAAGTTGTATAATGTCAGGCATCCTCTCAGTGTTTGGAATGTGGAAGACAGGCAGTAACAGTCATTTCCACGGTCCATGTATCACAATCGTATGCATTGGTCTGTCTTTGCAGCCTCCCCTGGAGCCCCTTTGCACATGCTAGGCATTAAGGAAATGCGTGTATGTGATGACGAAGTATGACTGAAACGTGAGGGGTGAGGCTTGTCTTCAGACTCAAGCAGTCTGTACAGCTAACAATTTTCTCATGTTCTGAATAAAGGGTGCTGCTGGAGAATCCATGAATTTCTGCCTGCCATATAATAGGCGGGTTACCAACCAAAGGAGGCTATCTCAGAGGAAGGAAACTGTCCCAAATAGAAAAAGAAAAAAAAAAGATGAAAGATCTTTCTTTCAACAAAGAACTGCTAGTACTTAACTTGTCAGGACAGGATTTTGAAAAATAGCATTCCCAAGTATACCTTTGTAAAAAGCCTTAAAAAGAAGTAATGCAAACCTGGTTCCCACTAGCCTTTTATTATGTCTCATTGAAAATGGCTTGCAAGAGCTTCATTTTAGAAAACTCAACACACTACTGTGAACATGAAAAGCAAACCTGCTTTTGTACAGCTGATGTTCCATTGGGTAAGTGAGGGCTCAGCGACAGCTTGGCCAATTATAGGTTCTAGCTGTGTTTGCACCATGCCCAAACAAGGGAAGAAAACACAAAAAAATTCACCCCAAACAGGATTTTTTTTTTAAAGAAGCAATAAACTGTTGCTTATATTGGATGCAATTACAAAGCACACAGAGCTGAAATGCTTCTTCCCGCTTTTATGGGAAAGGGAAACGCTTGATCAGAATGGTACAATGTTTGAATTGTACACAAACCACCAACATTTCCAAAGATGAACAGATAAAATTCTTAAATATCTTGTGTATCATCATAAGTGTTTACATGGTCTGAAAATTGGTGGTTCATTAACATTTTCTTTAAATATACATTAAATATTCAGATGCCTGGCATTTGTCGATGCTGGTGATGCAGGTGAACTGAAAGAAAATCTCTCTTCTCATGGAGTTTATATTACAGTGAGAGTGATTGAGAACTAGTTCCTAGGTATTTTGTTTTTTTTTTTTTTTTTTAAAGTAGCAGAATTGTTGATTTATTTAAAAATTAATAAACAAATATACAAGTATAATAAGGTATTAACACACACTTCTCAGTAGAAATATAAAAATATGACCAACACAATTCATATTATTTATCTAATTTACTTATGCAGAACATCTTACTAGGTATTTTGAAGAGTACTGAATTTGGTAATGGAAGATCTTCATTCTAATCCCAGTCCTTCTTATATAGCACGTACTTGCTTAATATTTTTTTTTTACAAAATAAGTTCTGCCACTACCTAGTTCTGTGATCTTAGACAAATCGATTAAGTTTAACTTCTTCACCATCACAAAGTATGAAAATTAGGCTAAATAGCAAGGAAGGTCTCAATTTTAAAATTCCATGATGATGTAGATATAATGGCTTAATTTCCTAGAATTTTTAATTTTGTTCTAAAACATGCATTAAACAAATCACACATGACAGTACTCTCAGTTGTATGAGAAGTACACAAATTAAAAAAGCCATGATGTTTATCCTATGATAATGAATGAATCTGTTGAAGATTATTGTACAGTAGTTGTTAGGACAGTTGGAGGACAGGGATGGGGGCTGGGATAACAGTGGGAAAGCGTAGAATGCAATTACACTGTGTAAGTGCATGCGTGTACGTGTCTGTGTATATACTTGTGGAATTTATTTCTATTACTTATTAATTATATGTGTAATTTATTAAATCTCAAGGTTAACTAGTGAGTAACCCTATATTTTAACTATTCTTGCTTTATTTACTATAATGGTGTATGGGAACAATTATTTGAAGGCAGATAGAGTTTTTCTCTCCAGCTTAACAACATTCTGTGTATATTGAGATGGGTTACTTATTTTCTTTGAACATCAACTTTTTCATTTTCAAATGAATGGCAATGGTAATTGCCTCTTAAATTGATCCAAGGGGATAAGAGATACCAAGTGTCTAGTGTATAGGTCCTGGCACCTAATCAGTGTTTCATCGCTCTAGGAACTTAGGGGTCTTCACTGTAATTTTTCACTCTGAGGTTAGTCATAAACTACACTCAGTATCTTTTCCACTACTAGTCATACCTCCAAAACCACATGTTCTCCTGACTCAACTATCCCCAAGGGGTGGAGCTTTTGGAACTCTAGCCTGGGCCTCCTGCCCACTCCTCTCATGCTCCGCTTCCCACTCAGAGATGACAGCCTTTTGTGACACTGGGATGTGAATAAGAGTAGCATTCCCAAATAACAAACATGTTGTCTCCTGAACCCAGAGAGGCCCCCAGGTATCCTACTTCCTTCTTTGTAGAGTAAGGTGCGAGGAATAATCATTTATCCTTTATTTTGAAGGGGATATCCCAGCATGATCCTGGCCACTGGATCCCTAAAATTTTGCTTAAGTGGCAAGCCCCTGAGACTTTGTGGGCTTTATCTTCCCGCTCTGGAGCACGTGAAACTTGCCATGGCTTCTAACTTGACATATATGACTTAGTCGCCTGTTTTTATTAGCGTGATATAATTGATGTTGTGGAGCAACCCCCAAAACATGAGACTGTTTTCAAGCAATTTAATGGTGCCTCAGAAAAAAGATTTAGAATATTTATAAAGGTACAAGAACTCTTCAGCACCCAACAAGGTAAGCTTCACAATCATTGCCACCCAATTAAAAATGATCAGACATGTAAAAAAAAAAAGAATAAAAAATAAAGAAAAAAGAAAATTCTACCCATAATTAGATGTAAAGAACACACTGATGGTTGCCTGGGACGAGTGGGGTAGGGTGAGGGGTGAGAAAGGTGAAGGGGAGTAAGAGGTACATATCTCAAAAAGTTAAAAAACTCACGGAATTGTATACCAGAATTGGTGAATGTTAGCATGTGTAAATTTTACCTTAGCAAAGTTGATTTAAAAAATTTAAAAATCACAGACATAATTTAAAAAAACCAAGAAAATTATGCTTCCTGCTAAATTTAAGGTGATGGAAAGAGAAGTCATATTAGGTGGTGAACTTATCCAACAAGCTGACAATGCACTGTAGAATTGTATGCCTGAAACCTATGTAATCCTTGCTAACAGATGTCACCCCAATAAGTCTAACAATAAAAACAAATTTAAAAAAAAGAAAATTATGCTTCCTCTGATAATTCAGAGATTTTACATTTTTAGGGAGAAATCACTCATAATTCCATGTGATGGCTAATAATGTATTAGTGGGCAAGGTCAGTTGTCATTTGCAAAATCTTTCATACATGCACGTTTCACTAACACCATGTCTAATACTTTCATCACCATCTAATAGAAGCACGATTTATAAAAATACTTTAAAGTATTCTTAGCTAATTTGTCCCAGTTTATATTTCAGATGCCATATTAGAATGTGAAATATATAGCTAACGAGTTCTTTTTTTTTTTTGTTTTTTTTTTTTGTTTGGTTTTTTTTTTT
>PVJL010004703.1:0-44870 GCA_004026885.1 Lyroderma lyra | reverse complement strand
ACGACGAAGGCCTGGCTGGCCTACTTTAATTTGCTTCCACTCTGCAATATAATAATAAGTGTGGATGTCTTTCCAGCATTAATTCCTATCTACATGGCAGAATTTCATTAAGGACAGCCAGCCCCACTTTAATTAAGCACCCTTACTTGGGTTGTGCACTGTCTGCTTTTGGCCCATCAGAACAAGCACTTCGTCAATTAACTATTTTATTAGCCAATTGATTTTTGCTGTAGGTCCCTACTTCCTTTCACCATGATCATGAAAGGTAAATAAATTAGTTCCTTTCATCTCTAAAAAGCAAGGATAAATAATGAAACATTTCAAACAAGGTTTCTGTGAAGAACCTAAACCCAACTAAGAAGTATCTGCCATTTATTCTGGAATGTAAAAACCGACCGCTTGGCAGTACCATTGTATTTGAATAAATCGTATTGTCACACTGACCTTTATTGATGTACTGTTTCCCAACTTAAAGCATCAATCCTGCTGCTTAAAAGATCTTTTGTTGTATGAGACCTACAGACAGATCAGGTAACACAATAATGATTTGTTATCCGTGGACTTCGTAAATCAATAATTTAACAAGATCCTCAGTAGCTTCTTTTCCTTCACTCTGTTGCCTTTGTTTGCGATTTCTGTTTTATGCAGTTTACTGGTATGGTTAGAGACCAAATAAATGTTATCCACCTGAAGGGGGACACGGCGTGTGGCACTTGGCTTCTCACGACAGTGCGTGTTTCTAGGACATACTACATGTCTTAATTTGGCACCACATTCTGAGGCCAGCAATGAGTGTAATTAGAGAAAGATAATTTGTTCTAGATAAATATAATCTCTCCCAGATGAATCAAAGGGCTTAACATCAATGCAGCCCATCCCCCCTCTTTTTGTTTTCTGCCAGAGTGGTTTAAGTGGACACATAAAACTTAGTTTTCTAAGGTCATCATTGGAATAAATGGTGTGCTGTATGTGGAAATGTGACCTGTTTTGGAATATGTATTATAGTAAGTTTGTTTATCCTAATTACACACACAATATATGTACATTCTAAAAATGAAAGGTGGTTGAAAGGCCTTCTGTGTCCTCATTCTCTTGTAACAACTGCTCTTATTGTCAGAATTCTCCCGGTGGTTTTCGAAGGACCCAGGACTAGGACGTGAAAGTTCTAGATTGGAATTCTGATGTGTTCATTAACAAGCTGTGTTATCTTAGGCACGTAGTTAGCCTGTTGAAGCCAGTTCCTCATATTTACTTTTTTTTTTTTTTTAATATTGATTCCCCAACAGGTATTTTTCTTTTTTTAAATTACAGTTTATATTCAATATTATTAGTTTCAGGGGTACAGCATAGTGGTTAGACATTACTTTTGAATGTTATGTACTCGTACATGCCATATCTCACTTTAGCGTTACCTTTGAGGCTCTGACAATGCTAGTAATCATCATGATCATTCCATAT
The DNA here is from genome assembly GCA_004026885.1 of Lyroderma lyra. NCBI lineage: Eukaryota > Metazoa > Chordata > Mammalia > Chiroptera > Megadermatidae > Lyroderma > Lyroderma lyra. Next base: position 43,412 of record PVJL010004703.1, on the reverse strand, counting down.
TGAGGACCTAATATGTTACAGGTATCTTATGGACATTATCTGTAACCTTTACAACTCTTTAAGATCAAGTATCATCATCAGCCTCATTTTCCAACCCAGGAGCCATAGGGGCATTTTGCAATTCACTTAAGGTTACCTCGGCTCACACAGCGGAGCTGGAATTGAGTCAAAGCCTGCCCCGTACTGTCCCATGCCTCTCCCACTCTGCCACACTGCTTCTCCATGATATAATGTCTGTGGAAGTATAGCGGAAAAGCCAAAGTGCTAGACAGATGCATGGTGGTATTACAGCCATTAGAGTGATTAATAGTCATCATGAAATGTGGGACCTGACACCCAGAGGTGACGGTGCCCTTTCCCTGAATGGGAGCTCCACTGTGCCATTAGGCAGATAATTATAGCGAGATCTTTCAAAGGCAAATTTGAAAAATCTCACTGTCTTCATGCATAGCCTTGCTAGCTCTCCAGGAGAAGCAAAAAATAACAACGCTGATTGATTTCCCTTTGCCACTTGCTTCAAGTGTTTCCCTTTTTAATGCCCTTCCCAATTGTGACTTCATCGTCATTTGAGCTGCTGGTATTTCAGCTTCTGCACAGGCTAAACAGTTGGGCTCCTCAGCAAGTTCAAATGTCTGCACAGGAGGGAAAAATAGGTCCTATCTTTTCTAAAAGCTCTTTTGTGGTTCTGTTAGAAGGCGTAGCTCTTCGTCCTTTATGCTTCAGTGGGCAATAATCTGCCCATTCCCTTCCCTCTTCTCCTCTAGCGCCCCCAAAAGAAAGCTGTCACCACCTTTAGGTTTGGAGAAACAAATGAACGAACAACAAAAGACTTAGTTAATAGAGATTCTCAGAGCTTTCTGTGGCAAAACCCTGATATCACAGTAATCTTGAGACTAGCGGACTTGAATCATAATATATTTTTTATTATAGTCTAGCCATGAATTCCAAATCCTACATGGAAAAAAAACCGCATCTTGTAAAATGCACACATGCTATTCCCTGACAAAATAGAGTTTCCACAGAAGTCACAAAATGGCTCACAAAGTACAATGCTGTTACCTAAGGCTGGGAATTATCCACCCCCATGGGGTTTGTATCCCCCACGTCCTCACGGAATTGCCTGTGTAATTTCAGTGAGTGCAGCCTTGGCTCCTAAGGATGGTGGGAATATTTATTTCTCTAACAAGTGGGATGCCTCTCTTGGAGATCCTTAAGTTGACTCTAGATATGTTAGTCATTTTTTCTTTCTACTTAACTTCTTCCTCTAGCAAAATCATTAAAGCACACTGGACCTTTATTAAGTATATGAGACCTGTCCGGAAAGTATCCAGCTATGTAATATGAAAAATAGAGGCATTTATGGCTGAATTGTTTCCAGACAGCTCTCATACACCAAGGTGCAGTCATGAGGCAGCAAAATCAGGTCACCAGGTTGAGTGTAGACACGGGCAGCTTTCTCTTTGGGCCTACATTACTTACCCTGTGATATACTCAATTAATACTTGTTACCAATATTAGGCTGCATCTCACCACCCAGGCCAAAGAAAAACCATGCACTACACAAGTACACCGAGATGAAAATAAGAAGCCTGTCTGGGGAAGTGGACCTCAAACAAGTGAAACTACGGGCAGTGAAATTTCTAAATGGGTTGGCTTTTCAAAACTGTCCTTGTAAGAGAAAGAACAAAGACTTCACACTTCATTAACTACTCATAAATAAAACAAAAAGGCAAAAAAAAAAAAGCCCCCCAAAACTCAAGTGGACAGGAGAAAAAAGTAAGTGGTCTGTTTTGTTCTAGATCAAACCTGCCATGATTGTCTGTCAGAATTCTCACAGTTCATTCCTTTTGTTCAATTCTTATGATTTTCTATGCCAGTGCTCAGAAATGTGGGTTTATTACTGACTGTTGAACCATCACTAAAGTACTCCACTGTGTCCTGCCTAAAGTTCAAAGTGCTTAATGGCACCAAATAATTATTTCCTAATCCCAGTTGAATTTCTTATTCTAACACTATAGCTGATTTAAGTCAATATTTAACAGAGAGATTTATATTAAATTAATTCACACCAATATATAAATGATTAATATCCTCTTAATGTTCTAATGATAGTTTAAGTTTTCAAGATGAATGCCCGTTATCACAGAGGATTTGCAGAGCTGTCCAATTAATGAGACCTGAGACAAAACTGCAGAAGGTATTATTCTATGACAAGAGGACAATATCAGTTGAGGTCATTGTAACCGAGACTCTGATCAAAACAATTTTCAGTAACTCATTTTATTTATTCAACCAGCATTTGCTACATGTGAGACAGTGAATTAGAAACAGAGTATAGAAAACAAATATCACCTATTTGTAGCTTGAAGAATTTCACCTTCCAGTAAAAGAAACAGATCATTAAAATAATGAGTGATAAGGGCAATTGTAGAGATATTGGAAGACATTTTACATATATCCCAAAGATGTTTCCTTCCAGATCATCTTTTCTGGTCTCAAAGGATGCATATGATCATGCTGGCCTTATAAGGAGAGTGGGAAGTAGGGAGGTGGGAAACAAGTTTTAGTCAAAGGCACTCTATAGGTCAAGGTCTCAGCAGGTAGCACATCCAATAGGGACAATCAAAGAGATTTTAGTGAATCTAAATACAGGGTTAAAAGCCAACAAGGAGTGATGGAGGCCTCCTCAGGTTGAGCAAAGCTAGAAGCTATTAACACCTTTAGGTTTAAAGGGACAAGAGGAAGGAGCTATTACTTAAAGTGAGCAAGGTCGGTCACCATGGCTCCGAAGAGGACTATGACCTTCATTAGAGAAACACAGCCAGTGCCAAACCACGGCCTGGAGGGGAAGAAGCCACGGAAATAAATACCCCGACCTCTTTGTCCTTCGGCTGTCTGTCATTGCCAATGGGAAAAAGTCCAACACAAAGCCAAAGGGTATGGAAACCTGTGCTTCTGAAGCAGGAGAAGGGTGAACAATGAAACGGGAGGGGAAAGCATAGCGAACAGCCTGCACCGTGAGGATGAAAAACATTCTCTGTGGCTGAAGTGCGAAGTGTGAGGAACAGAGTGGGGTGGGTCACAGAGAACTTGAAACCTTTCCTTAGATTGTATCACCTTCTAAAGAAAGGTTGTAACATGTCATGGAAACCCAGTAGCTTCCAGCCTCCTTTCTGCTTCTCCAAATCTACAGATGATTCCAGAAGCCCCGCTGAGGTGCAAGAGGAGCTTGCCTGGAGGTGAACAGAACAACCTGTGGAATAGGAGAAAACTGATGGCTGCGTGAACTAAGGCAAAGGAAATCAAGATGGTGAGGGAGATAAAGCTTTGAGAAATATGATGGAAATGAAATCATCAAGACTTATTGAATGAAATGCGGGAAAGCCAGGCAGCAAGGGGGAATGCCAGATTTCTAGTTTTATTCACGAGAGAGCTAGAGCTGACAAAAGTTAAATGAACGTGTAGAAAAAAAGGAGAGGTTTTGCAAATGTCCACCGCAGGCACGTAGCAACATAACTGATCCTCCGTCAGAGCAAGCACGGCACGTTGGTGGAAGTTTGAGTTGGGATGTAAACTTCACAGGCCCTTTGGCAAAGGCTGTGCACAATGCACACCTCCCTGTGATTCCAGTGCTTTGGACATGGTGGAGTGGAAGAGGCCATGAAAAACAGGAAGGAAGAATAGTCTACCAGTGCGAGAAAGATGAGGAGAGTGAGTGGTAAACGCTCTCCTGCGCACGTCGATGGCCTTTGGTCAAAGTGACTTCAGTTGGAAGGGTAGCGTACATGATCCTAGGGGTTTGAGGCGTGAAAGCGCGCTCAGAACCTGGAGACCGTGAGTGTAGACATTCTCCGGGGAAGTTCGGACAAGTGGCAGAGCGAGACACAATGCGGGACGGTAAAGGAAGAGTCAGATTCAGAAGGAGGACTGGGAGCTGAGAGAACGAGACCTGCTTAATGGCTGAGGAGAAGGCACAGTGGAAAGCAGACCCGAAGTTACCGGAAAGAGAGTGCCGAGTGAGGAAGAATCAAACTGAGCTGAATTAGCAACGTTTCAAGACACTTAAAGTTGCAGTGACAGTTGAAATGTCTATATTAGGCCTATGAGTTTGTCTTTTGCTTTTGTTTTTGTTTGGGTAAATTGAATTTTGAGATTACAATACAAATCACACTTGAATGATGAAATTGTTTTCGTATTATTCTATCTCTAAGAATATAAGTCCAGAGACATCGTGGAAAGCAATTGGAGACATGCTTATAGAACAGGCAGTTCATCATCATCATCATCATCATTATTGCTAGTAGGCAACCAGAGTATGGAAGTGGCTTATCCCATATGGTAGATAGTTGCAGGAAAGGTCTAGAACTGAGGACTGCCATTCCTAAAGGTGTTCACCTGAATTCCCATCCGTCCTTAATGTTTATTTCAAAATCACCTTCGGTTTTACTGATAAAATCAGCTCTCTCCCTCTTTCTGGTATTAGTGTGTACTTACTCTTCTTGTAGAGAGACCGTTTAATTTCTTTTAACACATTTGCATATTAGAAACATGAAGCTATTCTATTCATTCTGCTCTGGCTGCTAAATTTATGAACAATGTCAAACTGCTTATTATTGGGATCAAGTCATGGTTAGGAGTACAGGCTCCTCAGTTACACTGCGTGGGTGCAAATGCTATCTCAGACGCTGGGTGGGATTAACTTTGGGCAGCAATTAACTGCTCTAGGCCTCAGTTTCATCATCTGAATAATAGGGTCAACATATGAAATTATCATAACCATGGGAAGATTAAAGAGAAAATGTTTGTAATGAACACAGTAGTGTGATCAAAGGAGAAAAATCAGCTGATGTTCATTATTGCTTTCCGTAGTGATAGCATTGATGGGGTACCAGTCGTAACGCTATTACTGACTCAGGTAATAATTTACTCAAGCAAGTAATTCACGCTCATTAAATAAATAGCCACACTGACAGGTATCGATGTAAGGAACACCAGACCTGTAGAGAGAGTTTTTATGAGTTCATTTGAGCCAAAACTGACGACAATTGCCAGGAAGCAAGATCTCAAATGCTCTGGAGAATGACAGTTTTGCAGTTTCTTTTATGCATTTGAGATTAAGGAGGGAACATAAGGAAGATTAATGAGGGTGGGAGAAAGCAAAGCAGCGATTGGATTACAGGATAGTTAACAAGAGTATGTACTCTCCTGAGTGTGGTTACCCTTATTTCAAAGGTGCATTAACCTCGATGCACAGAAACAACAGGCAGGGCTAGCTTAAGGCAAAGGTAAACCTTTTACTAAAGAAGTTATGGGCCTGGGGCGTGACTGCCCACTGTGACCATCTCAGTTAGGACTGTATGATCAGATCACCCTGAGGTACCTTCCACAGAACCCCTTTTCACCCATACATCACATAGTTCATATTCCAAGCAGACAACCTCCTGCAAACTGGGTGAACAGCCAGCCAGCCATAGCTGTAGGTGAAGTAATGAAGACAGATCTAGGCACACCAAACTGAGCTCCTCTTATTATCACTGGAATTCAGTAATGGTCTTTCTCGCCTTCTGCACCCTGCCCCCACTGGGAGGGAGGGATCCCTGGGCCTAGGCTCACCGCACAGCACATACCTCTCAGCACGAAGCTGCCTGCTCACGGGGACGTGAGACTCGCTCACGTGCTGCGGTTCTTGCTCTCGCTGGTTCATACTAACTTCTGGGGCAGCTAAAATGGGATTATCCCCTTAGCACCCTTTTCAAATAGAAGCGTCCACGTCCAGCTCTTGCCATTCCTATCAGTGAGGGTGGAATGTAAGTGGCAATGGGTATTAGCCATTTGAATGTGTTTACAAATTAATCTCCATATCTTTTCAGTAGACAGTATGTATCTGATAGCTAATCTGCTCTGCGCAGAGATGAGCATTGACAGATACTCTATCTCCCTGCATCTTGTGGGTCCGCTGGGCTGGGGTTCCATGGGGCTGGGGTTCCTGCTGGGGAAACTGTCAACAGAACATGGGAAGCATGACAGCCGCTCTCCTGCTTGGTATCGGAGTTCGAACATATGTACCCCATTTGTCTGAAAAGGAGAAACTACACTTTATATCTGATTTTTTAAAGGTTCCACAGATTATAGCGAGGCCAGAAGTGACATATGTTCTGTTATTTAAAATATTGGATGAAACAGAATACGCACAGGGAATTACCATAAAAATAGCTGGGAAACGTAGTGACAGAGAGCTCTGGAGAACTTCATTCAGAACAAAACATAAACCTCTTTAGAAGAGAAAAATACAGTGCAAACTTTCCTACAATTTATTCTCCAAAGCACCAATTCCATCAGATAAGGGCACAGTAAGTTTGGGACGCATGTAGTGACTATTCCTCTTAATGTACATGCAACACAAAAAGATGAACTATGTTCATGATTTTTTAAACTTTTTAATTAAACTTTTAATTATAGAGTAGATTGAACTATGCTCATTATTGCTATTTTCAGTCATCACCCAAAATGCTTACCTATGATTTTTTTTTAAAAAGAAACACTGATTGATATCCCATGGATTGATCTTAAGTTTTGTTGAGCACATGTCAATCGCTTGGATTGAGGAGGTCTTTAGGGTGTCAAAGTATGAAGCCCCTGCCTCAGATTTTCAAAACTCCTTTAATGATTTTCTGGGAAACCTTTAGTTATCAAGTTCCCACATTGCTCTTCTAAAGCTGCGCCCTTTGCAGCAAGAACTCTGGGAAAGGAGAGTAAGAGGGGGCACATTCCCTCTTTAAACTAAAGATCATTAAACTTTAGCTTAGGATGAATTTACTTTATATATTTGAAACATGTTATTGTAGTCATAGTTATTTGCTCAACATTTTAAGTATGAAATATCCTTTTGGCTAAGAGAGGAAGGTGTAAAATTATAGCAAAATTTACTTGTGGTGACAGAGTGCCTCTTGCTAAATGTATCTCAGCAGGAGTCAAGGGTTTAGAATCACCGAGATGGTGGGTAGCTCCCTAAAGAGAGTGAGAGTTTAGCGTTAGACTCAGCCAGTTTTGAATGGTGAGCCCATACACATTATTGCATTGCTCTGAGAATCAACATCTCCATCTGTGAAGCAGGGACATTACTGCTTATCTTAGAATGTCACTGGGAAGAATAGAATTAGAAAGCGTATAAGTAAAATGCTGGGCACGTAGGGGTGATCCTCAGACATTGGTTCTCTATCTTTTGCCCTTGACAGCAGTGATTCTCAGCTGGGTGCGATTTTGCTCCCCAGAGGACACTTGGTACTACCTGGAGATGTTTTTGGTTGTTACAGCTGGGGGAGTGCTGTTGATATTTAGTGGGTAGAGGGTAAGGGTCCTGCCAAACATCTTACATACACAGGACAGTCCCCACGAGAAGTAATTGTCCAGTCCAAAATGTCAACATTGTTGAGATGGAGAAATCCTGTTCTACAGCATAATTGTGAAGCCCTGTCTCTTTTCCCTACTACTATGCCATATGTAGCCATTTCAGCACAAAATCAGAGCAGGGGGAGCCATGTTTTAAGGAAAAAAAAAATCACTTTGGAGGTGGGAAGCATTCAAAACCACGCAAGTTTAAATTATGAATGCTGTATTCGTGGAAATCATATAATGATAGCAGTACTGAATATGTGGTGTTTGCTTACAAGCCAAAGTCCGTGACAAAGAAAGCTCCAAGAGAAGCTAAAACACACGCTAAGAAATGTTCTGGCAGGCCCGGAGGGTAAAAATATTGACCCACATTTTCCTCTTTTTGACCATTAACTAGGTCTATTTCCCTGTGGAATTGGGGTGTCCAGGTTTGTTTCAGGTAAAAGATCTACACTATTACATATTTAAGCTATGCTTTTTCCTGCAAAAAAAATCAGGTGCTAGCACCCACATCATGAAGCTTTGGGGAGGTTTTAGTATCCAACTATGTTTTAGTATGCAGATATGTTTCTAGCACTAGACACCTTGTGATGCTATGATCGCTACCAGAAAACAGTGGTGTGGGTGTGGGTGTGGGTGTGTGCGCGAGCGCGCATGTGTTTGCTTGGAGTCTTTGCTTGGAGATGGTATATGTAGTATCATTCAAGTGGGTTAAAGTTTACATCAATAATAATTTGGAAAAACTAGAGGAAGGAAAGAGATTTATGTTTTTAAAAATATGGTCAGTTACAAGGAAAAGCAGAGATGCTTCCCGTAAGCACGGGGCCTGTGAGGCTGTGAGACAGAACATTGGTTCCTTCTTAGACTTTGGAACGTCACAAAGGGTTTGAAAGAAATGAAGGTAAGCATCAGGGTGAAAGAAGAAAGTACTTCTTTTAATAATTACTTACAAGGAAGTGTTTCTTTTGAAAATTGCTAGGTACACAGGGAAACCCTCAGGTACTCATGATGAAATGTACGTTTTCTTTTTCAAGGAGAATAAGCTTTAGCAAATAAAAATACAAGACACCCAATTAAAGTTGAATTTCAGATAAACAACAAGTGTGTGTGTGTGTGTGTGTGTGTGTGTGTGTGTATTTGGTAAATATTGCCCGGAAAGAATTCAAAGCTGCCTCACCCCATTGCCCCAAATCCGTGTGCACGCAGGAAAGGCCTACTCTGTGCAAGTCTGCCTACTGAGTGCGCGGTTTGGAGAGCCCCTGCCCTGACGCGGCTGCAGTCTAGTGGGGCGGGCCAGACAGTGAGAGCGAATTATGGAGCCTGTGGTCAGGGCTCGTGTGGTTCTGTTCTTGTTTGTCTCCGACCTACGACGTGCCCCAACTCTGTCAGCTATAGTGACAGAATGTTGCGGGGTAATTTCCCAGGTCAGGGGTCCACTGGCTGCGGCTGCCCTAATTCAGGGAGGACATTGGTCTGAGATCGTGCTGTGGGAGGAGGGGTGAAACCAGGGCCCTGCTCCCTCTCCCTCCCTGCTTGGAGCCACGTCCTCTCTAGGCCTCCAGCTCCTTCCAGAGGCTTGTTAGGCTCCAGTGTGTGCAGGCCCTTACCTGTGGGCACGTGTCCGTCTGGCCCAGGCGTGGACTGTGTCCCCGTCTTGCATCCCCCTGTGCTGGTTGGACTCCCAGCTCTCCCATCGCCCACACAGCTCTCTGTGCTTCGTTCCCTCTGCTGTAGACATTTTGCTTTAGAAGGTCTCTATTGTCCTATTGGGTTTGGACGTTAGAGCATTACATGGGCAGGAAAACTGGGGAGAAGGCTTCTTTAACCAGGAAGGAATGGAGTAAGTCTTCCCAAAAGGCAAGAGGCCCGAATTCAAGATCCTCTCAATAGTTCTTATTTATTCATTTTAAGATGTTCCAGGTACCGTGCCAAGTTTTTGAGATGGTTAATTTTGTGTGTCAGCCTGACTGGGCCACAGGGTGACTAGATGTTAGGTCGCACATTATTCTGGGCGTGCCTGTGAGGGAGGAGATTAACTCTGAAATGACGGACGAAGCCGAGTCTGCGCCCTCCCTGGCGTGGGCGGGCCGCCTCTAACCGGCTGTAGGTCTGACGGGCACAGACAGACTGATTAAGACACAACTCTCCCTGACTACCTTCAGGCCAGGACATCACCTTTTTTTTCCTACCTTCAGACTTGAACTATACACTCAGCTCTCCTGCACCCCCAGCTTGCCGACCGCAGAGCCAATTCCTTGGAATAAATCAGTCTCTCTCACCATAGACCGGGGCTGTCCGGAAAGTGTCCAGCCATGTCATATAAAACACAGCGGCATTTATGGCTGGATTTTTTCCAGACAGCCCTTGTATATATATATATGAAATAATGTATAATCAGTCCCTTTTAATATATAATAAACAGATAATAAATATCTATTTCAGTGGCTGTTTCTCTGGAAAATCCTGACCCATACAGTGTTCTTTATACCTTATCTTATTTAATCCTAATTATCTTATTTAATCGTCCTCTGATGCGGTGTATTATCCCATATTACGGATGAGAAAGCTGAGGTTCACAACAGATAAGACATTTATTTCAGGTCAAGTTGAACAATGTGAACACAGAGTTCCCTGGCTCCAAGTACTGTGTTCTCAGCACCTGTTATACGGGGTAAGCCATGTTTTCTGGGGGGCACTCGTCAGGGTCTGTCCGCCCCCACATCAGTAAGCATCCCCTCTCCTTCTCCCTCCCTCTCTTTCTCTGTCCCCATGACTAGGTGTAGGGTGTGACCGAGGTACTTGTAGTAGAAGAGGATGCGTCGAGAGCAAAGCATACTCGCCCAGGATGTCCACAGTTCCTTTTATTTTAACTGCCCTACACATGGAAATAGAAGTGTGGCTAGAGCTTCCCAGAGACACTGAAGTCCTCAAGTATCTTCTGGGAAAAGAGAACGAACCTGGTTCCCAGTGATGTCACTTAAGGAGAGTCAGAATCAAAACTATCGTTGGATTTTTAACCATTAGTATTCACTTTTTGACTCTCAATTTGAAGTGGACTTTGGAAGCAAGGCTTTTATATTCTTTTACGAAACTAGTCATGCATTTAACTTATATCACAAACAATTGTTGAATACCAACTCCTATTTTTAAAGCGATACATGCATTGTATTAATTCCATAGAGTTAGGAGGGCTGAGACACAGGGCTTCTATAACCCAGAGCTCAGTATGGTACACTCAAGCTCATGGCTGTGACATTCCCCCACTTCCCTTTGGCCATCCAATTAAATAGGTCAGCTACTAAAGTTTGATCAGATATTAAAAGATTCTGTTCCTTTTCAAGGCCTTATCAAAGTTTAATATGTCTTTCTAAATGAACTAGGGAGCCTTACTTTGAAGTATCTTCTCACAGACAGAGTGTCACCTGTTGAACAGTGGAAGGAAATGGTAATTCAAAGATTAAAAAAATGTAGAGTCCAAGGGGAATTAAAAAGTAGGAAGAAAGACTTTGGATGGTTAAGAAATACAGACGATACACAGGGTCCGGCAGAAGTAATGCCCTCTTTCATGAGCTGGTAATCTATACCAAATCTTTTATTTCAAAATAATAAGCATGTAATTCTGTAACATAACACTATTTTAAGGACTTTAAAAAGGGCGCTACTTCTGCTGGACCTTGTCGGTAGATTTTTCCTGTGAAGTAAATAAAAAATAAGAATAGTAAGTACAACACAGTGAGTAATTATGTGTCCAGAACTGTAATGTTTTATTCTGTAATTATTTATATTTACTTATGTTTTATTGTATGTCTAAAAATGAGCTTTCCAGTTTCTTCTAAATATAGTTTGTGGAGAAGGAAAGGCTTGAATTATCTGTGTGTTCCACCCTCTTTTTGTAAAAATGTATTCTATAAGCCACATGAGTTTAATTTTTAATTAATTCAGTTTTTTTTTAAAACAACATTTACACAGTCCTTATTATGGGTTAGAGACAAACAATATAGAAAGACATTGACATCAAACCACCTTGTTAGAAATGCATAATATTAGGTCCCACTGAATCAGGATCTGAAGTAACGGAGTCCTCAGGCAGATCCCATGCATGCTAAGGTTTGAGAAACACTGAAAAAACTACTCCAGTTGACTCTGTTGTTTTAAAGTATTAATGTTTGCAGCTTGCTGGCAATCAAAAACAAATAAAAATTCATCTCAGAAATACCTAACTCCTTAGAAGAATCAGATCAATTGGAAAACAGTTGAAAGTGCTAAGAGCCCTCAAAAATGTTGGGTGTGAAATTTGGATAATGCAGGTGGCAGAGCAAACTGTGTGGGTCTGTAATTATTGGTCCCATTAAACAGCGAGTACCTACTTATTTGTTTATTTTTAATTTTCCTTTTCAATTTGGCTAGCTTTACTTATTTTCTGATGACAAACCATCAGCAATCAGTTACAAGAACAGGAAGATTATTTTTCTCCTTAAGAGTGCTTTCTTTCATCACCGTGATTCCTTAAGAGCCAAATTAGCATGGTGACTCTGGAGACTGGTGGTCATATGTTATGACTTCTAAATGGAGAGCTGTCACAAATTCTTGTCCTCCTGAAAACTTTGCTGTTAGGCCTAAGTGTCTTGTTTGGCAGTCCATGGATGCTGTGCCCCCTGTTGTTTAGTTCTTTAATTGTGAGCAATTTCCCATTGTGGGAATAACTAATTGGACTCTTGCTTAAATGAATCTGAGGGTGCCATTTTTGATAAAAAAATGTCTAGCTATAATAAATAAGAGAGAGTGTCCTTGATACAAAGATAAAAAAAATAGAAAAAATTAAAATCTGGAAACAGGCTTATTTTTATAGAGTCAACTGATGTACAATAAAGATTCTACTGCATGCAGTAAATGGGGCTGAATCAGCTGGATACACAGATCTATTAGACCAACTAGATCTTGGATGCCAATCTATTGGATCAGTCAATTGAAATGCATGAAATAACTTGGAATGAGGAGAGTAGTCCCTGGATCCAAGTGAAAAGTTTTAGAGAATCTGGAAGAAATAGTACTTTTAATAATGTTTTGTGTTCCTTAAGGAAGTGCTAAAGTAGGCCAAGGTCCTTGGAAACTTAAAAGCACGTGCCTGTTTTTAGAATTCTTCCTGTTCTCACCTTGTGGTTCTCATTTACTGTTCCCTCGTTGCTAAATCAAGCCATACAGGTCTACCTCTCTGCCCCGCATCAGCCCATCTTTTAAATTTCCTTAATTATCCACTCTAGGTCTTCCCTATTTTGCTTGGAAATAACTCCAAAAGCACATCTTTCCCCCTGTACACATCACCCTACCCAGTCTGGAAGGTACACCCAACATTCTGACTCATCTTTCACACAGATGACTTAAATGTCAGGTCTCTTGGTATAAAAAGATACTTTGCATTGAAGATTCAGTTGGAGTTTGAAACTATAAGAGTAGACAGTTGTCGTGGACTGTTGTAATCTTAGGAAATCTCCTTGGAGAATGAAACTTTGCCTACTCTTTAACTATGTATGTGGTACATTGTGTTATAGTTTCTTTCTGTGAAAGAAGTATACTTCCATGCTCCATTCTTAGGCTTTATCATATGCCTTGGCCAATAAAATGTGAGCAGATGTAACATACCAGTGCCAAGCAGAAACTTAAGGAATCATTTACAAAAAAGAAATTCCTTGCTTTTATCTTCTACTTTGAGGATGGAATGTCCTAAACAGTGGCCTACATCCTTTGGCCTACATCCTGGAATGGAGAAGACATATGGATAGAAATATACCCATAGCTGACATCAAAAGTGAATGAGAAATAAATCTTTATTGTTACAAGCCATGGTTTTAGAGTTCTTTGTTCTGCAGAATTATCAAGCGAAATCAGACTAAATAATAGGTTTTGAGTGAGGCTCGTTGCAATGCCAGCCAGGTCTGGGAGTAAACATGTAACCCGGCCTAGGTCAGTCAAATATTACGTCTTTCTGGGAACAGAAATTAAAACCTAAATCAGGTAAGTGGGATTTAATATTGAAATGCCTGTTGGTATCATTTAAATAAGCACTTGTTTTTACTCAGGGTTTTCTGAAATATTTTGTAAACCTAGAGATTCCAGAAGGCACCACGAGGGCAGCCTTTGTGAGTGTGATTAACACAGTGCAATGTGGAGTCAGGAGATGGTGAGAGAGGAAGATGCATTCCTGATGAGACCGTGATTCAAAAGTCTGGCCTGCAATCTACCTCAGAGCTCTTTACTACAATTAACAATACTGACCAATAATAGAATTTTGTGTGTGTGTGTGTGTGTGTGTGTGTGTGTACTAAAATTGGATTACCTGAGGTACAAACTGGCACATTATAACTTCTAAGTAATGTGGAGAATGTATCTTTTTTCCCTTAAACTAAGTTCAGCTTTAATTAATCCCTAATTTGGGGGACTGTAAAACTGAACAGTATAAATAGTTTGTGTAGGTAATATCAAATTCTGATGATCACAATCAGTCTGATTGTTGAAGTTTATTTTTCCGTGATATTTAAAATAGTATAAAACAGAATATATACAGTTAAAGATGGGCAGGAAGACAAAGTACATATGTTTTATTTGTTGGGTTAGATTTATGCTTAAGCTTCTGCAGTTGCATGAAGATAAATAATTTAGAGGGAGAATATGGCATAGAAACCTTTTGTGTCTAAAGTTGACCAATATCAGATTACAATTAGACTAATTACAACAGATTCAGACTGCATTTTACACCAAGGCACTGAGAATGAGGTATGACCAATATTGAGGATTTGTTTTTTTACTATTATATATTTGGCCCTAATAGTTATATTAAAAACATGGTAAGCTTTTAAATTTTTTCAAAACATTTTTTTAAACATTTCAAAACAAATACCATAAATGCTATTGGTGAATGTCCTTAAGCTAATCCTATAATGATAAGGTAAAAGTATTTTTCTTTTAGTTATGTGTGTGTGTTTGTGTGTATGTATATATATTTTAGTTAAAGTATAGTGTCTGAGGAAGGATGAAAAAATATTAAAAATGTAAGTAACTTTCTAACTAAATTGTCTTAATTTCCTCTTCTCATTAAATTAATTCTGGCCTAAACACTCCAATTTCATTCTCTAAGCATGCACACTGCCACAACTATAAACAATTTGGTCTCAATTAATGTAACAGTCACAACCCACTTTGACTGGAAATATCAAGATATACAGAGGGAAATGTTCCTAAACTTTAATAATCTAGATAATTGCTTCAATTCTCCACTTTGTTGGTGAATCTAGTTATAATTAACCAATTAAATCACATCAACACTTCACTTTTTCCCTAAGCATAGAATTCAGAGGGATAAAAAAGAAAGACTAGAGACTCTATCTAAACATAAATGTCATTCCATGATGGTACCTTATTAAATACAATTAAATGTTTTAATTCCTAGCACTCTGTTGTTCATAATGAACTCTGCAGGGATTGAAAATTAATTTTTATTCTGAGATTTTTGTCCCTTTTGAATTGCAAAGAACAATTTCCACTAGAATTTCCACTAGATAACAATGAAGCATATTTTAATATCATATCAAACTAGCCCCCCGGGGAGACAACTGTCAAAAATCCATGGTATCTTTAAATCACTTCAATTACATTTTGCTTAATGCAAAGTAATATGTAACAAACTGTTTGTTTAACTTCATTAATGCCATAATACTTTCCATATAGTTATGTTAGGCGCTATCCAAGTACTAGGTTAACTGAGTAGTTTAATTAGGCTGGGGTTCACAGGGTGAATGGAGAGATATAGTAAGATGGATTTGAAAAGAAAGGTTTGGACCAGAATATAAAGATCCTTGAAGGGCACATATAAAATTTTAACATTTAGGGGGTTAATATGGTACCTACTAACAAAATAACTAAAATTAATTTAACTCTTACTAGTACTAACTGTCATGTAACTCTTACATGTTATGCGTTTATATACAGAATTCCAATTAACCTTGCCAATAGATCTTTCAGGAAGGTACCATCATTATAATCATCAGAGACTGAGGCTTAGAGGGTTTAAGGTCACACAAGTAGTCAGTCAAATTCATAGCATCAGACATCCATCCTTTAAATGCTTTGTAAATGATAAAATGTGGATTTGTTCTAAGACATTCTATAGTCTGTGCTTACTAGAGAGAAGGAGTCTTAAGAACCTATTTGCCGTGTCGTATTAGTGGGGGGAGCTACAGAATGAAAAAGGTACCAAACAATGTGCAGTGACGGATGTGCTAATTAACTTGGTTTTTGTGATCATCTCCCGGTGTATCCGTGTAGTAAATCATCATGTTGTATATGGTGAATGCATGCAGTCTTCGTTTGTCAGTTATACCTCAAGAAAACTGGACAGATAAAACCAGGGATGGCGGTTACAGAGGCGGGCATGGGGACGAGGGGATTATTACTTGAGTATTTGGGATTCCAAAAGACTGGATGGCTTAACCTCACTGAGGGCAGTTGTGGGATGGGTCTGTGTCTGTTGCAGTAGGAAGACTTGTGACTTCCATGACCAGGGTTATCGGGCCCCCGCCCAGGCATGGAAGCAACTCGACCAGTTGTCTCCCAGCGTGAGGCAGACCTTACTGACTTCTTGCCTTTCAGAAGTCCACATGTCAATCTTTGTAAGGAAGTTTGCCACTTCTACTCTTTTAGGCCCAATTTATTTATCTGCCCGTCACCAGGGCACCCTCCAAGCACCACAGCATCTCAGAAACTCACAGGCAACACTCCCCGGAAACCTTGTCAAATGGTTTTCCTGCATCTATTTAGATGATCCTGTGATTTTTGTCTGTTGTTCTATTAATACGATGTAGTGTATTAATTGAAATTTGAATGTCAATTCAACCTTGCATTTCTGGGATAAATCCCACTTAGTTACTGTATATCATCATTTTTATCTGTTGCTGAATTCAGTTTGTGATTGTTCGGGATTTTCGTGTTTATATTCATAAGGAATATTGATTTTCTTTTGATATCTTTGTTTGGCTTTAGTGAAAGCTAATACTAGTATTATAGAATGAGTTTGAAATGTTTTCTTTTTCTTGATTTTCTGAAAATTGTGAAGGATTTTGCTTCTTTAAATATTTGATAGATTTACCAGTGTAACTTGCTTTGTGTGGAGATTTTAAATGACTAATTCAATTTATTTATACGTTATTGTCCTATTCAAGTTGCTTATTTCTTCTTCAGACAATTTTGATAATTTGAGTCTCTCTAGGAATTTCTTAATTTCATCTGCATTGTCTAAGTTGTTGACATTAAGTTGTTCCTAATATTCCTTTATAACCTTTTGATGTCTGTAGGGTCAGTGATGATATTTGTTCATTCATTCCTAATTTGGTAATTTGAATCTTCTCCCTTATTTTCTTGGTCACTTTGGGTAAGAGTATGTCAATTGATTAAAAATAAACAATGTTTGGTTTCATTCATTTTCTCTATTGTCTTTTTGTATTTTTTTCATGAATTTCCACTATGATTATTTCCTTTCTTCCACTTGCCTTGGGCTTAATTTGCTTTAGTTTTTCTGTTTTTTTTTGTTTTTTTTTTTGTAAGGGATTTGATAGCTTTCTTTTCTTTTCATGTATATTTATAAAGCTATAAATTTTGCTCTGTGATGAGTCACTTTCTTTTGATACTGTCAAGATTTTCTTTGTTGATTATGATGAGTCTAGGTATGGATTTTTAAAATATTTATCGTATTTGGGCCTCGTCCAACCGCTTGGATCTGTAGATTAATGTTATTGAGTTTTCATTTCCAGAATTTTAATTTTTTAAATGATTCTAACTCTTAATTGAGATTCTTTATTTACTCAATTATTGTCATATTTTCCTTTAATTATTTAAACATAGTTTCATTGTAGTTTGAACATATTAAATAACTTCTTTGAAGTCTTTTGCTAAATCAACATCTGAGAACACTTAGAGACAGTTTCTATTGACTGTTTTATTTTCTAAATATAGGTCACACTTTCTTGTTTCTTTGCATGTCTCATAATCTTTTGTTGAATATTGAACATTTTATTTTTATTATCATTATTTTTTTATGTAGAGGGTACTTATTGAACCATTATCTGTAGAAACAAATTACTATAAATAACCAAGATGCTTTATAAAATTAGGCACTGTTGAATAAATTATTATACATTCATACTATGAAGCATTATGCAACTATTAGAATGAAAGTTTTCATATATCAATCAGAAGATCAATGATTTATAGGTAAATGATATAGAGTAAAATAATCCTATTTTTGAACAAAGTTAAAAAATACGTATATATTATAATGAGCTTAAGAAAGATGTTAGATATATAACTAACTTCTAACAAAATAGTGGGATTTGGGAAAAGTTAGAATTTTATTATGTGATTTCCTACAATAATCATGTATTAACTTACATTCTAGAAGTTTTAGATAATAGACTGTAACTACACTGGCTTCTTTTTTCCCTGTAGGAATTGTTGCATTTAGTTTAGTATCTTGCCTGAACTAAATCTGTGACATCTCTTCGCTAATGCATGTGGCTACTGATGCCTCTGCTCAGCTTTTTTCTTGCTTTTATGTTTAAGTTTTGTTTAAGTTTGACTTCCTAGGATTTGTCCCTATGTCTCATTAGTGATTAGTCAAATTTGGGCCAGAGATTGTACTCAAACATTTTGAACCAGAATCTTCAACTCTCTGATGATGGACTTGTGGGTGGGCTTAGGAGTACATTTAATCATCAGGTCATATTTAAGTCAAGTCTGACTTTTACTTTCTCATGGGCTTTATTGTGTCCTTTGTGTGTGTGTGTGTAACCAGTTCCCGTTAGCAAGGGATGCAAGGGATGGGTCCATCTCTGCTGTACATCCCACTGGGAGGTGTAATGGGATTCTCAAGCCCCTTATGGCTGCCTCACCTTTTAATTCTCCAGCTAGATCCTGGCTTACCCCAAATCGGACAACAATCTCACACTAGTGAGAACGCTTCCCTCTTTGTTTGCTTGCTACCAAGCTGGTCCCTTTAAATCAGCGGTTCTCAACCTGTGGGTCGTGACCCCTTTGGGGGTCGAACGACCCTTTCACAGGGGTCACCTAAGACCATCAGAAAACACATGAAACTATGATTCATAACAGTAGCCAAATGACAGTTATGAAGTAGCAACGAAAATAATTTTATGGGGGTCACCATAACATGAGGAACTGTATTAAAGGGTCGCCGCATTAGGAAGGTTGAGAACCGCTGCTTTAAATGCTCCTAACCAAGTGAATCCCCTCGAGCAGCAGAGGCAAAGCTACTGTTTCAGGGCTTGGCTTGCCTGGTGCAGCTAGTGCTTTGACAGAGCTGAGGGAGCATGCATGTGGGTGGTGGGTGGGGCACATAGCCCAGGGCATGACAGACACAGCTTGTTATTTGCCTTTGGTTAAATTCCAGAGTGCTGAAATGGTGATACTTAATGGTCCTGTCCAGCTTCGTAGTTACTTTATGGGGATAAAGTTTGTCAGCCTCCCCAGTGTGTCATGCTGGAAGTCCTGTCTGTGCATGACTGCCGAGTTGCCTTACCTTGAGGAAAGGGGCTGTCTGTTCGCATTCCTGGGTCAGTCATTAATTATGGACCAGCCCAGGAAGAAGGGTGTGACCTCTGTCACATTTCCATACATGATGGCTCTCATTAGCAGAAGGTACTTCTCAGAAGAGAATGATTTTGAATTAGTAGCATCCAGTGCTCAAAACAACTGAGATGTTGGCTACAACAGAGGAAGGGAGCTGGGTGGGTGGGCATTAGTGATGTCTGCATAGGGGAGGTGGTAACTGGAGTACTATTCCTTTGCCCCAGTTTTCACAATTGAAAAATGGCTAAAATAACATCTTACTTGGTTTTCGGTAAGTATTGACTATCTGGAATCATTCGTATAAAAGGAATCGTTAACCTTTTTGTTGTTACCGTTATACGTTTATGTTAGATATTTCAGGGGCCGAAAGTGAGAGCCCTGAGTGGGCAAATCTGTCCTCGTGTCAAAAAGTGGTGCAAGAATTGTTCCAGCCCACAGGCCAGGCATGTGGTGTGGCAGGGTGTGCTCTCTCCTCTCTCTCCCTCTCCACCTCTACTCCTCTTTCCCTCCCTGCCTTCCTCCCTTCCTTCCTTCCTCTCTTCTTTTCTCCCTTTCCCCCCTTTCCTTTATTGTGTAAAATAAAGCCTCCAATTGAACATCCTGTTCTCTTGTGAGATAACTTTGAGTAAGCATTTGTAAGCATCTGTCTTCAATGGGCAAGACCAGGGTGTAGTTTTATTTGGATCACTTACCTGTTATGTGACCTTGCCTAAGTCACTTCGCATTTGATGAAATGTGGGTAAATCTTATGGTGGGGAAAGGAAAAATGGAAAATAAAGGTGGGCACAGCAGCCTTATTTGCTAGTATGTATATTTATCCAGGACTCTACAACGCTTCCTGCTCATTATCAGGTCCACGTTAGAGCTGGGACTTAAAACCCTGGTCTTTCATACCAGTCCAGTTATCCTCTTCCTGTACCAGTCTTCCATGTGAATGTGGATGGTACAGTTTTCATGGCTGTTACAATTTAGGCACTTGGGATGTGCCTGCTGGTTGCACAGCCCCCTTCAAGGAGGAACGAAGAGGTAAAGGGGTGACCAGAGCCATGGCTTTGCTTTATGTTTTATGTACTCAGTTTACATTTAAAATCATGTTGAATTGAATGGGGGCACAATAATAACTCTGGACACCACTGTCTTAGTTCTAAGCTGGCTGCTTAGGGCCTCTGATGGCCCAGGGACATGACACGGTACCTTGGAGAGATTGGGAGTCACTGCTTTCTGTTGGTAATTGGCATAAAAGATAATACGACTAAAGTTCCAAGTCAAAGATTGGTGGATACATCGTTTCAAAGGGACAACCTGGAAACAAGTAGACTGCTCATTCAATGACCTGGGCCATTTTTGTCATTGGCTTTAACTTCTGCTCAGTGTAGTCATAAAATCTCAAGTGGCAGTATTTCAGTGTTAGCCAATTCTGCCTGGGGAGCCTACATGGTGCCCAGGTACAAATACCTACTGTGACAACTCCTCACAACATTGGGCATTTTTGCCTTTCAATGCTGTCATTTTATTGTGTCTTCACAATAGCTTTTGTTGCTCTACTTTTGGTTTGAAAACAGGTCTGCCTACCCAAAGGGGGAAAACCATTCTTTGTAATGCTTTCAACAGGCATCATTGCTCCATTAGCTAAACACTTACCCACTGGGGGAAGAGAAATAAGAATACACTGCAAGTACTGAAGTGACATTGTGTAGGCATAGATGCTTCACATTCTGGACCTAGGAATTGCAGGCTGTCCTTTTGCATGTGGGTTTTCTTTTCTTTTTTCCATATACTGTTTAAATTTTACAGCTGTTCTGTGTTTCTTGCTTGTACCAGGCAAGGAGGATAGTAATATATTTATCCAACCCATGTCAGTTCAAATAAAGAATCAGAGTCATGTGGGAAATATATAGACACTGGTAATCTACTTGAAAGCTCTTATTCTCCGCCCACTAAAACGCCTTCCCCAAATAGCCATTCAATTCGTTTTTCAATTTCCATAGCTTTCTCTCCCGTTTGGTACTAAAGCCACTGGTACTGACAGAACACTAAAATCTGGCAAATAACAGCCACTCACCCTTTTCTCCATCACTTAGCTAGTTAAATGACTGTATATTTCCATCTCTCACATCCTAGGATGTAATTAAGTAAACATTTTAAACTGGCAGTTTTCAATTTTATGGGACAAAAGCCTGAAACAGGTTCAGCTTTGGAGAGGGGAAAAATACACAAGAATAATGTTTACAAAGTTCTGAAACAAGGCTTGTCAGCAGGATGAAGTTGCTAATGTGAGCCATTTTGGACTGAATGGTTTATATCTGTTTATTATAACTTGGATTTGTCTCCTGTTAAAATGACACATGGATAAAGGAACAAATTCTAACAGCTGTGACAGGATGATCATTGTTAAGAAACTTGGATATGGTGAATTCATGTGTCAGAGGCATCTACTCCACTGTCTTTCATTCTGAATAGTCCAAATATTCTCCTCCACATTCGGGAAGACTAACAATGAGACACAGATACAAGCCCATGATTCTGACATCTTATCCCCTCAGTTCCTTGTTGAATGAGACATTTGGCTCCAACAGTCTCTAATGTGTCTCAGGAAGTTAGTGGAGGGCCTCAGGATGAGACCACTGTTCTTTTCTCAATGCAGTTATTCCACAAGTTGGGTGGAATTAATGACAAACTTCAGCAGGAATAGACCCAACAGTTGTGATACCTTAAAATGCAATGTAGGAAAATAGAGTCAAAGTGTTGGGTAGTCAGTGGAAATCAGCATGTGGGGAACAAATGAGAAAAATGACCCAAGGCATTCTAAGAAATTAATATGAGATGATTGTTATCGGGAACCTATTTATCGTTGCTAAATGTCACAGGGAATTGTATCCAACCGAGCTTTATAACTTTATTTATTTATTCCTTTATCCATTCGTTTGCTCATTTGATAAGTATATGCAAGAGACTGGAATTAACACTAGCAGTAAAAAGATAACTAAGCCATGGGCTCTCCCTTTAAGAAGATCATGTTTTAGTGTGCAGTGTATGTACGACTAACACCACCTGGAGAGTGTCATAGTGCAAGAAATGGCTTAAGAAACAGCAGCAGTCAAAAAAGGAAGAGATGAAAAGAGTGTGGGAGGATCTGAGAATAAATCAGGGAGAAAGTTGAGCCATAGTTTGAAAAATGAGCAGGAATTTCCCACATGCATGAAGCAGCGATGCTATTCCGGCAGATGAAATAGTTTGAGCAATCCCAGGATGAAATCCCATTGGCCTAGCTCAGTTCACGTGACCTTCCCTGAGCCAATTGCTGTCTCTAGTTGAAGGGTGTCTCTGATTAGATCAGCCTTATAACTGAGAAGGTAAAATTGAAGTGCTGGCCATCGCATTTCTTCCTGGAGATGCAGCTGTGAAGATGAAATGAGCTAGTGTATGGAAAGCAGTTGGTACAGGGACGGGCCAATAGCAGGTACTCCAAACAAACAAGTTTGTTGTTATTGTTATGATTGTTATTAATGTTATTACTAATGTTTTAATAAAAAATCCAGACATGTAGCAGCATTGCAGGTCCTCAGTGAGTTTCTCTTAGGGAACTTCAGGGGGACATAGTAGAAGGAAAGCCACATTAGTATACCGGGTAGCACATTTTGTAGGAAGCCTTTCCAGGACTTGCTGTCCCCAGTCTGGGTTGGGTTGGCTCATTTGTACTTTATATATAACTCCTTCTGATTCTATCACACTGTGATAGAAAAAGCTGTCCCATTAAACTGTGAGTTCCTCAAAGGAAGAAATCTATCTTACTTATCATTTCATCTCAAACACTTGGGATATTGTAGGTAGTGAATATGACTATTCAAATAATTCATGAATGGGCAATTCATGGCATACTTCATGGGGGAGATTATATCTGAGCTTGGCCTCAAAGGATAGGGAGGACTTTTGAAATGTAGAAATGGGAAAAAAGGAAAAGGATATGATCAAAATAAGCTTGGAGATTGAGAAGTTTCCAATATGTTTGAAAATGTCAATTAATTAGAAGCAACTGAAGTGAACATTGAGAGAAGAGGTGAGTAGGGATAAGAAGGTGGACTTTAGGATGGGTCCCAAGTGACCTTGAATGCTGTGCTAATGAGATTAGACTTTGTAATCTGTGAAATACAAAGACTGAGAGGTTTTCAACTGTGGATTGATATGCCCAGGACTCCACACACACACACACACACACACACACACACACACACACACACACACACACCATAAAGGCCCTAAATAAATGCCCTACTTAGTGAATAAAAGATGGGTTACATAGCTTAAAGAATCTTTCCTTTGGTGGAATGGGAGCTCTGAAAACATCGCTAGGGTTGATAAACAGAAAGAGGCAAATTGTCTCAATGAAAAGGAACTAAGTATGATAAAGAGATAGACTCCTGAATTCCAAAATTCACAGGATTGAGTCCACGATTGTAGTCCTTCTCAAGAACAATTCTGCTATTACCTCTGCATTTTGGTTATATGAGTAAACGAATATGCCTTCATTTAATAAGCAAGTGTGAGCTAATTTTCCTGTCACTCAGCAATTCAGAATATTATTTAAACGATCATCTTAAAGGTGTGAAAATCAAGGCACACAGAGCAGAAGTAACTTGCCCAAAGTCATATAAGTTGTAAAAAAAATTGTACCAAGGTTGAAACAGATCTAATTTCAGAGTGCAAGCCTTTATCTGGTGTGCAGTATTTCCATTGTAAAGGATGGTCATTGAGAGACTGTATATGCCGCAGGCATACTTTTATCTCACACAACCACTACTACACTGCATAACAAGTACTTGTTTAATTCACAGGTGATTCTCTAATTAAGTCTAAATTTATAAAAATTCCAGGTGCACTGTCTTTTTGTTAAGAAATAATAAAGATACCTCCATCCATCACTCATGTGTAAATATTTCTTTGTATTTATTCTTAAACCAAAATGTTTATGTCTAGATGTATACTACCACTGGTTGGTATACATAACACGTTTTATTGCCAGTTCTTACTAGAGTGTCTGCCTTTCTTGTTCCTCCACCATTTTTCTTTTATCAGCAAAATCTTCTCTATGTAGTAGAAAAAACAAGCATTTTATAAAACTGCCTAGGGCTATAAAATACATATATATATATATATATATATATATATATATATATATATATATATATGCCTTCAATAGTGGCCGAAGTATCTTTGGAACTTCCTCTAGAGTGAAATGGCCTTCAGAAATGCCCATTTAACAGGCAAACATAATATTGTTGAAGAACACAGAATTATAAATTCATGGACATTTGGTTACTGGGGATACTTTATAATCCACACACCCATACTTGTGACTGTAACTTTTATGGCTATATAGTTCAAATTACCCAAGATGGATCAAGCCAGCACTTTCATTATTAACTGCATTTGAGGGCTTTGTAACAACTGCTCCATGAAAGCTCTTTATAACTTGAAACTCACACAGGAAGTTGTAGGCTAAATCTGTCACCTCTTAATGTAAATCTCCCAAATTTGATTGGTCTTGGAAGTATTCATTTTGCACAACTTTCAGAAAGTCTCCTGCTTTTAAAATGAAAAATTGCAAGTGATTACTTTACAGCCCACTTAATTGCATTTGGAGATTTCCTGCCCCTGAAAGTCTCCTAGATAACCATATTAATGCTCTCCCCAAACACGCTTTGGAACAGTTTTATTATGGGTAGCACCTGACCTTTCAGCATAATTGCATGTGGTCCAAATTAATTGTTCTGTTCTATTGTGCATTGAATAATAGGTATTCTAAAATAAGACTAATTATGCAGATACCTGATAGAGAGGGGAATCTTAAAGTGAGCTCTTTTGGGTGCCTGGAATTTGACTCTAAAGTATAAAATGACACTTAATTAACTAATAAACCAGCTGACAAGCCTGACTCCACAGGAGACTTCTAGTCAACATAATTAAAAAAAATTAGGAGATGCTTCCTTAACTGAAATGTAATAAGATGAAGCTCACAGGCCAAACAAAATATTGTCATAAATCAGTATGCTAGTGAGAGAGACATTGAATATGGATTTATTTAGGAAAACATAAAAAATAACTTTTGGTGAACTCTTGCCATTGCTTATTTAATACCCACTCCATTCATTTGTTTAAATCTCTTGATTCCCTTTTTGGAACATTTTTATGGATGTCACTGTTGTATTATATAACAGGCACCAAAGCGCATGTTTTACACCTAAATTTGATGCCAATTTGTTGTGTAATTAACTGATTTAAGGACCTCAGTAACTGTGTAACTAAATCAAGCTCTAATGGTCATTTTCTCCTCATCTGAAGTGAGTTGTTAGATTCTCTCTCTGCTTGTTAGAAGCACCTGTTATGGAAACAAGAGTGGAAAAGATGGCTTCACTCCTATGTGGAACATAAAATTGAAAATAACAAAGAAAAACTCGTGGACACAGTCAGTAGTTTAGTGGTTACCTGATGGGAAGACAGGAAGTGGGTAGGAGAGAGGGAAGTGGGTGGGAGAGGAGGGAGTGGGAGTGAAATACATGGTGATGGAAAGAGAACTGACTCTGGGTGGTGAACGTACAATGCAACACACAGACGATGTAGAATTGCACACCTGGAACCTATGTAATTTTTACTAACCAATGTCACCCCAGTAGATTGAACAATTGAAAGAAAATACGGGCTTCTGTCTAACTCTAGGCCTTGCCCTTTCTTTCTTAAAGCATTTGCTTTAGAAAACTTCTAAATCTTTCTCTGCCTTTGAGATATGTGTAAATTAAAAAAAAAAAACCCAAAGAAGCCTCTTGCTAAATTTACAACCTAGGAAGTCTTTCTCAAGGATCTGGGCGCCACCTCTTTGAAATGTAAGGGACAGACCATCCTGTCCCCCAGGTTCTATGGAAGGTTAGGAGCTTGCTTTAGTCTTGCTCCACGTAGTGGATCTACTTTCCGTGACAAAGATACGAGAAAGTTTACTTTTCTTTGGGTAAGGCCAATTAGCAAACACAAATAGCCAGGCCCTTAAGAATCCTTCCACTCTTGTGTCTGTGGAGTTGAACTCAGACCGAGCTCTGGCCTTTTCCTTATGCAATAGCCTAAAAGTCTTCCTTGCCTGCTTAACTTGGGTGCAATTTCGGCTTTGACAGTCCCCAGGATGCTTCGCAACATACAGACATTCCAGTCACTTCTGGCCTCTCGTGGTTGCCCACTAGCTGCACTGAACCGACTGTGGGGGAGATGCTATTGAATTGAAACATCTGGTTGTGTGTTTACCACATGGAGCACTCCTACTTGTCATGCCACCTGTCCCACTTATTTTGCTAACTGTATTCTTGGTACTAATGGCCTAAGTCTTTGCAAAAGGGAATTTGTTATGGAACTCAGGTCTGGTGCTTGCCATGAGCCCATGATTGAGAGACAAGGGTTGGTGGAAAGAAAAGTAGGTTTATTCAAAATGGGAGCACTCCAGGGAGGTGGTGCACTGCTGTCACAAAGGCCACCTTCCCTGTTCCTGGAATGCTCAAGGGGTTGTGCCCACTAGAAGGGGCAGAGCAAAGGAGAGAGGGGCTAGTCAAGCGACTCATTAGTGCTGCCATCTAAGAGAATGTCTCCTGGATTCGGTTTGTTCCACGATGGTAGTCTCGAACCCGGTCGTAGGGGTGATTCATGTGTCATCGGATGGAAAATTGCAATCCAGAACTCAGTATGGGTGCCGGCATCCTGATGTCTGAGGGCTGAATCAGTTTCTTTCTCAAGTTAGCATTCTGGCAATTCATCAGGTTGGTGAGATATCTAAGAGGACTCAAAGAAAGCAAAGTTACTAAATCAAGTAGGAGGAAGAGAAAAATGAAGAATAAACTAAATTTTTAAATCTTGGAAAGTGCGCTGTCATCCTTTTTGGAGCTCCAAGGACGTGCCACGTTAACTGATTTGTGATTCACACACTGTATGACATTTCATCCCATCAAAATTCCTGTGAAGTGAGTAATGTTATCGCTATTGTGCAGCCGTGAAAATGGACAGGTTACTCACTGGCCCAGGGTCCATCACTTGAAAGTGCTCAAGACCAAGGTAGATGGGCTCAAGCTTGGGAATACGAGTTTACAGGTCTCGATTTGAGTCCTGTCTCTCCCAGTACTACCCAATCAGCTTACTTACTGATTAGCTTTACAAATTTTAAGTTCTTTTCCAAAGACGCACACTACTAATAATTATCGTGTATGGGTTTTGTGAGCATAGACTGAAACCATGTGTGTCAACTGCTTGGGAGAGATCCCAAACCTGGTGAGAACCCAACGAATGTTTAATATTATGATTAGTGGTAGTAGAAGCATACACTTTACTGTCTCTTCCCCTGGGAGTGAAGACAGCCCTTGTAGCAGCACAACTGACAATGACTGAGAATCCATGCGAGTGTCAATATGAGTTGTGGGTTGTTTGAAAGATGGTGGATCAAAACCATCCTTTGTACTGGGATAGCCCATGGCAAGGGGCAAATACTTGCACTGAGTAGGTAGAAAAACTTTGAGCCAACAATGGCAAAAGAGTCGTTGAGAGAAGCAATTGGGCTTCTGGGAACAGAGAACATTAGCCCCCTTCCTGGCTTGTGGAATTGGGAGTTTCCTGGTTTTGAACTCAGTCCTGTTGAGCTGGAGTCTAGGACTATGCAATTTACAACAAGGTTTTAAATACTTTAAAATGCAGTAACAATATGATTTTTCACTTTTAGAGGCCATAAGAAATAAGAATGGTTTTAGTTTATAGTTAATAAAAAAAGACTCCCATGTCAATTTTATTCATCTTCATATGTAAATAACTTTTTTCTTTTTTTTTTCTTCTTTTTTTCAATTGTTAAATTTATTAGGGTGACATTGATCAGTAAAAATTACATAGGTGCCAGGTGCACAATTCTATAATATATCATCTCTGTGTTGTGTTATGTGTTCATCACCCAGAGTCAGTTCTCTTGCCATCACCGTATATTTGTGTCCCTGTCCCTTCTCCCCTACCCTTCCCCCCTTACCCTCAGGCAACTACAAATTATTGACAGTGTGTACCAGTTTTGTTTCTTTGCTGTTTTCAATTTTATGTTCCACATGAGTGGAATCATGTAGTTCTTGTTTTTTTCTGTCTGTCTGATTTCACTTAGCATGATGATCTGCCCATTTTTTAATTGTGTTTTTGGTTTTTGTTTTTATTCTGATTGTTCCTTTATTCTGTTCTTTAGATTCCACATACAAGTGAGATCATATGGTATTTGTCTTTCTCAGTCTGACTAATTTCCTTAGCATAATATCTTCTAGTTCCATCCATGTTATTGCAAAAGGTAAGATTTTGTTCTTCTTTATGGCTGAGCAATTCTCCATTGTGTAAATGTTTATTGCAGCATTATTCACAATAGCCAAGATATGAAAACAACCTAAATGTCCATCAATAAATGATTGGATAAAGAAGACTTGGTATATTTACATAATAGAGTAAATAACTTTTAATGATCAACTTTTTTGGATATATTTTGGGATTAGCTGCCTAAAATTAGCTTAATTTCAACATTTACCTAATGACTACATGACAATTTAAAAGGCATTCAAAGAATCCAGACAAAGTTAGTGTGTGACATACTATGTTTTCCCTTTATAATAGTCCCTCATGAGATAATTAATTCTTTTTCCACAATAAACAAATTATGTATGTGTTAATGACAATTTTAAGAAATGGACTCAGTTCACTTAATTGTTCATAATTATCTCAGTTTTCTTTGGTTTTGGAACAATGCAGTTTTGGTTTTGTTTGTTGGTTTTTAAGGTTAAAAATAAAATATTAGAAAAGAAAAATCGGCTGTTTTAAGTATCAGTGGAGCCTGTCTGAGGGTTTTGCCGTGATGGTGTTACTTGCTTTTGTAGTTGATTAAGTTTGCTTAGTAATGGCCTGTTGTAAGGTAATCAGGCGACACCTAGGAGAACAAAGGAGTGGGGACTGCTCCCTCCTTCCAGCCCAGATGCCTTTTGTAATTCACAAAGACGGAAACCGCCACCATTACCTCTCATTGTATCGGGAAACAATAACGGCGGGAGACTTTGGACGCCGAGAAGGAACTTTCTGACTTTTGGAGAGTTACTAAAATGTACCTTTTAAAACTTTAATTCTGGTGTTTAGATCGCGTGACTGTGTCTGCCTGGGAAATCTGATTGAGCCGACTTGCGCTGCAGTGCGTGCATTTATGCAAAGGTCAATTATGATATAGGCAATCTATTTCAGGGTAAGCTTCCTCGCACCTTTGAAAATGAGTCTTTTTTTTTTTTATTTTTATTTATTTATTTATTTTTTTTTAGCTAAGTGAGAATCTCTCAAGGAATACAAAAATTAAAGAAAAAAGTCAAGCAACACTGTCTTTCTAGTTTGCCTTCTGAGTCTCCCCAGTAGAGGCCGTCGTAGGCATTTGTTCGGCGAAGGCAGCAGGTTAGTGAGCCTGCGAGCTCCAATGGGTACCTTTTTGAAAAGAGATGGAGAGGACTTTAAAGCTGAAATTTAGTGATGAGAGGGATGCTGATATAGAGTTCATAAAAAAACAGTAAGAGCAGGATAGAAAAGAGTATAATTTCAATTTTGTTTTAAAACATGTTAATCCACCTACGTATACATTTAAAAAACTGAGAAAAATTCATCAGCTTTTTAATGATCTTTATCTCATCATAGGAAGACTGGTGATTTAGTTTACAGTTCTTGAATTTTTCCATATTTTACCAGTGTGAATATTTACGTCTTTATCATTAAAAAGCAACAGTGTTATATATTTTAAAAGAAGTAATAGAAACCTAATCTCTCTCTTAAAAAAAAAGCCTCTAGCCACCATTTCAAGGACCATGATTAAATAGATTACCTGGGAAAGACAAGTAGGTTTCTAATCTTTCTTGTATTTTAATCATATGTCTTAATTCCTCTTCTGTGTTAAGCAGATTTCATTCATGTGGAATATTATCTATCTATCCATCTATCTATCTATTTTATCTATCTATCTATCTATCTATCTATCTATCTATCTATCTATCCAGTCCTCATTATTCACAGATTTCATATGTCCAAATTTCCCTACTTGCTAAAATATATTTGTAACCCCCAAATCAAAACCTGCAGTGCTTTTATGGTTATGTGTGGACATACACATGATCTAAGCAGCAAAAAAAAAAAAAAAAAAGTGAGTTGCCCAATGTGCATGTTCCTAGCTGAGCCTGAGTAGGTTGACTCTATGCCTTCTTATTTCACTCTAATTCTGTGAACGGGTCCTTTCTGTGATCCATTTCGTGCCACCTTGTTTGCATTTCTGCTGGTGATTTTCCTGTTTAAGATGCCCCCCGCCCCATGCATAGTGCTGAGGTGTTTTCCGGTGTTTCCAAGGGCAGGAGGCTGGGGTGTGCCGTATGGAGAAAATAGGGGTGTTAGGTAAACTCATGCAGGCACGAGTTACAGGGCCGTTGCTTGTACAATCAATGTTAGTAAGTCAAAGATATATATTAAATAAGTTGTCTTTAAATGAAACGCATATCAAATAAGGTTATATATTAATAAATTGTTGAAAATGCGACAGGAGGCTCGCAGGAACCTAACCTTGTATTTACCCTAGGAGCAATGGTCCAGTATTTGGTAATTCAGTGTTTGTTGTAATTTTATAAACCATAACTGCTACAATTAACAAGAATCTGACACACACACACACACACACACACACACACACAGTATACTATATGTATATACACATATATTTGTATATGTAATTTTTGTCCAGTTTTTACATTAATGCAATTCACATACATGATTTAGAAACACACGCACACACACACCATTACATGTATTTCCATGTACGTATTTATGTTTTTTCCCCTCATCAGTTTTCCTGGTCCATATAATAATACAATGACTTAAATTTGGGTCCTCAATAACTGAATGCTGACATGTGAATGCATGCGAGAATCCTTACCCTAGCTTTTTTGCATCTTCAGAAACTACTGGAGAATGTCCAATCCAAAATTTTGAACTCACTTAAACAAACAGAAACAGTGATCATAACAATACTAATTTTGAAACTTCTAACTTTTTTGTGTATATTTTGACTGTTAGGGGGTGGGTGGCCATCAAGTGATAGATGATGTTGTAGTGGAAATCCCACAGAGAGGCCTCAGGACTTAATTAGAAGTGATATTGAACAAAAGGGAAGTGATAACACTCTGCATTTCAACTGATAACCCAGAAGGGAGTGCAGATAACGTTGTAGCTGGGACAATATACCTATTATCCAATATACAACATACCTGAATATGAGCATTGCAGCTTCTCTTTTTCAGGGCTGAATACTTCTTTTAGTAAGGGTCTTTGTATAGGTGTGTATGTTTCATCCAATTGGTTATGAAAAAAGAGGAAATAGGACACATAGGAGAAATGTCTGTGTGCAGCATTCCCTTCTGAGCCTGAAGCGCCCAACCAAGTTCTGAAAGGTAGAGATGAGTATCCCAGGCAGAAGGATGGTGTGTGCAAAGCCATGGATAAATGGGAGAGAGTGCAAAGTTGTTGGCATTGCATCCTACCCAATGAAGCTCTCATCCTGACTCTGAGTCTGTGAAGAAGCTGTGAAAGCAAAGACCAGAGAATTGTGCAGCCTGACAAAAGTGGGTCATCCTGACTTTCCTGACACAAGGCTTGTTCTTTATTCTGTAAGCCTTGTGGAGCCAGTGCATAGCCCTAAGCAGGCAAACTGGGTGAGATGTCTACTTCAGAAAGACCTCTCTGGCGATGATGTAGAGGAAGCTGAGGCACAGAGACCACTTAAGAGTCTATTTCAGGATCAGGCAGGAGCTGATGGTAACTTTAATTATTCCAGCGCTTGTGTACTTTCCTTTGAACTCCCCTGTGTGCCCACAAAACCTCTCTCACCACAGGGGTCTGCTCTGTCCCTCCTCTTAGGTCTGCCCCCCCAACCCCGTGTGCCTTTTCCTGAGATCCTCACAAGCCCAAGAAGGTTAAGCAGAAACATCGGAAGCTTGTTATTTTATGAATCCAGGAACAAATTATTGCATCTTTCTGCAGATAAAGCCCCAAATGCTCGTGGAATTATAAGATATTTATCTATGCCCTTTTAATTTAGTCATCAGATATTTGTTAAGTGCCAATATGTACCAAATAATGGATTAGGCGTCTAATGAGTGAGCGGTGACATGACATAGAGAAATCGCACTAATTGAGGTTTTGTTCTAGGGGAGATAAAAAACAAACAAATACAGTAATAACATATTGTTGTCTGTGTGCATCATGGAGGAAGTAAATAGAATAGAGGTTTGATCGTGAATGGAAAAGGGAGGAATTTTCTAAGCAGTGGGGGCAGGATGCTTTCTCTGAGAAGGTGGTGTTCGCCAGGGCCCCAAAAGCACACGTAAGCACGTACTTTGGCTTTTCAGGTTAGAATGCACTTGTAATTCCATTTTTTTCTTTATGAAATCATTTGCACCTTTTAGGACTTTTTTCCCTCTCTCATTATAATCTGCACAAAAGAAAGAGTGTATTCTTTTAAATTCTATTTGAAAAATATGAAAGCAGCTCGACTTCTAAATTATGCAAATTATTCACCATGGAAAAGTGGTTTTCTGAGTTTATATGTACATGTATGTGTATTATGTGCTGGTACCAGACATGATTCTTTACCTTTGAATTTACAGTGATTCTGGACAAGGACTCTTCTGGAAATAGTAAATAATATAACAATAGGTGGCATTAATGAGTCGCTAATGATTCTAGGCACTATTGCATACACATTAACATATTAACTTACTTAATCCTCTTCAGGTTAGTCTTATAATTATTCCCATTTTATGACTGAAACCCAGAGAAGTTAAGTAACTTGTTAAAGTAACACAGCTATTAAATGTCAGTGCTGGGATTAGATCTGAGGCCGTTTACCTCTAAAATCTACTCTTTGAACCACACAGCATGCATTGCCTGTGCTGATCAGACCACACACGAACACAGAGCAGCAGCGCTGTTCTGCCATTAAGCAAAAGTATACCTGTCCAAACTGCAGGATGACCATTATATGGTAAATGGAATCCTCGTTTGTATTTTTTCCTCCTTTATTATTATTATTATTATTTTATTGGCATGGACAATGTCTTGCGTCTGTTTGTAAAGGGTGATATCAATAACCAAGCGCTGTGTAAACACTTTCCATGACTTAGGACATCTTACAAACTCCGTTTAACAGAGATGCATTAATATTGTCTGGGCTTGAATTCTGTCTTTGCCACTTCATGATTGTATGACTTCAGGCAAGGAGCTTATTTGATCTGTGTCTCAGTTTCCCCATTTGTAAATTCAGAGTGATTTCAGCACTTGTGACTTGAACCACTTGTATATTACCTCCTACTAATTAATATAAGATGGTGTCTGATTAAGTAGGAATGATGTGTTTAATTATTTTTAAGCGTAACATTTTATAATTTATGATGTTCTGAAGAGCATCATAATTTCCAGTTGCTCTATTAGCAGAAAGAAATGAGAATAATGGATCTAGTGTCTTTTGTGGAAATGGCTTCCTCCCATCTGGGGCTTGGGTCGCTGAGAAGCAATGAACCTTTCACCTTAGTTATTTCTACTCTTAAAGACTTGTAATTACTATCCTGAATTTATTGTGCATAAGCTGGACCCCACAAAATAACATACTTTCATTTTTCAGCATTTAAAATTGCGTGAAAGTTATGTTCATTTGCAGTAATGCCAGTCTCAAACTTATAACAAAACAATACTAATATAAAATGCCAAATCCAATTACATGAACCAGAATGCAGTTCTACTTCTTTTTTTTTCTTTTTTTTTAGTTGAGCTATATCTGTGCAATTTAAATAACCAGACCATGGTATTTTAATGGGTGATTTGGCTTACCCGATGGCCAAATCAATGAACTGCAAAAATGGACTATTATGGCTCATGAAACCAAGTCAACCCTGAATATAAATAGACAGTTTCTCTTTTGGAGCTAGAGTAAAAGCAAATAGTCTTCAAATATGGAGAAACTGATTCAACCAATGAAATTGAATGTATTTTTAAAGACTAGTTTTATATATGTATATAAATAATTAGAGAATGGTTCTTGTTGCTCTGCCCAGTATGTTTTATTAATTCATTTGGCCCATCTGGATAAACTAATGAAAAGCATGATAACTAACGTTTATTAAACTCCTATTTTTGTGCCAGGCACTATATAAAGTGATTGCAACTCTGCAAATTGAAACAAAACTTAATCTTTACAGCTGTCCTTTGAGTTAGTGGTTTTCTCTTATATAGAGGAGGAAACTGAGCCTCAGGAAAGCTATTTAACTTCTATAAGTTGTCACATGTATTACCTCCAAGAGTCAAATTAGAGCCCAGAATTCTTCATTATTTTTAACCACCTCCCCCCAAAATAGAGATTTTTCAAGACTAAGCATCACTAATTAGACCAATGCACAAATTGAACCAAAATATTTACTTTCAGATTTGATCTCTAGAGGATCTCTTCTGTAAGGAACACCTTTTAAGAAAATAAGTGTGTTTTCTGAATAACTGAGCTGCTGCTTCATGCGTTGTCCCTCAAAGGTCTGCACTTAGCCATCTTCTCATTCCAATCTGTCGACTCTTTCTGGGTATTGTTGACTGCTGATTTTGCTTTTAATTACCATCTATAATTTGGTTATTTCTGAATCATCTTGTTATGCCCACACCTACATAAAGTTCTGTATGCGTACCTCCAACTGTCCACTAGATACGTAGCTACCTGGATGCACAAGGGACCTCCACAAAATATGTCAGTTACTGAGCACATCACTTGCCCCAGAAAGCAGCTCTTCCTTCAGCCGTGTCTACCTCAGTGAATGGTCCAGTTATCTTCCATTTGCACAGTCAAGAAACTTGGACTTCACTCTTAACACCTTACCTTGCTCCTTATTGAGTTTTGTGCAGTCCATTTTCTATATATTTTCAAATCTCTTTTGCATATCCACAGTGACTAAATTCTTCTAGGTCACCATTATTTTCCTGCCCCTATGTCTTTATCAGCCTTCAAACTCATCTTTGTGTCTTTTATCATAAGACTTGCCTTCCACCGCTAGTCTCCTCCAATTTACTCTTCACATTCCAACAAGAAAATTCTTTGAAAAATCAAATGTGGTAATACCCTACCCTACTCTAACTCTTCAACAATTCACCATTACTTTCAGAATAATATCCAATCTGTGAAACATGGTTTGCCGGTCCCTTCAGACTCTAATCCTTTCTTT
Source organism: Lyroderma lyra (assembly GCA_004026885.1). Taxonomy (NCBI): domain Eukaryota; kingdom Metazoa; phylum Chordata; class Mammalia; order Chiroptera; family Megadermatidae; genus Lyroderma; species Lyroderma lyra. The sequence goes on along the minus strand of PVJL010004703.1, from coordinate 8,079 downwards.
CTTCTCTGCTCTCATCTCTTGGCTTTCCTGCCCTCACTCCCTGATCCATCCATAATACCATGCTTTACTAAAGATGCCTCCTCCCCAGTTTCCCCCAGACTTTTGTGCATGTATAAAACACCCTTCCCTCCTTTTTTCCTTTCTGGTTAACTCCAACTCATCCTTTAATTTTTATCTTAGACATCAGCTCCTCTTAAGATTCATCTGTGATAAGGGCTCATCAGCTCACGTGTTCTTGTGTCACCCTAAATTTTCCCCTCAGAGCACTTAGGGCACTGTATTATGATTCACATATTCTTGTTTTAACTCCCAGTAGATTGCAAGCTTCTTCAAAGGCAGAGACTCAGTGCTTGCTATGTAGAAGACTTATATTCTCTCTTTCTCTCTCTCCTTACTGAATTATGCATGCATATTAAATAATTCCTATTAATGCACACAACTAATTTACCTTTCTTATTCAACAGTTTTTCCCTGTGGTAACATTCAATCTGTATTGACAGAAATGCATGGAATTCTGGAGTCAGGAAGGACTTCCAAGTGAGGTGCTCTTTATCTGAGTTCCAAGCCAGTAGATCACTTGTTTTCTCTGTAAACTCAGACACCCATTTGCTCTTCCTGGGGTTTAGGGGCCATCTGTTTAAATCCCTTTAGATTAGGTTTCCTCACTATCTCTGATTCTAGGTCACTTTAGAAATGGCCTCAAATTATTCACATGCTTTTAGCATATGTGAAACACCCCCCCTGCATCCCCCGAAAGCTTACGACTTTATGTGCCCATAGTAGTCACTCTACCATCATTTTTGTCAACCTTGTTTTTGATAATTTTGTTAATCAGTTTTAATAAAGCCTGAAATAAAATCTCACTAATTTTATTTCATGCCCTAAAGCCCATTCTAGTGTTGTTTTATGTTTGAATGTAGCCACTTGGATACACAATTACTGAGCCACCAACTGTCCTCAGAAAGTAGCGGACAACAGGTAAGACATGACACGATTAATAAGTAGGGTTGACTGAAGACATGGCCAATGTGGTTATGTATACTCAGAGAGCTGTATTTTAAGGGATTCATACTTTAAAAATATTAGCTTTGTTAGAAAAATCGTCTGCTCTTTCTTTGTGAAATGGGCCACAGTATTTCTATCTAATATTAACCTTTAATATATCTAGAGTAAATCACAAAGATGCCTTTTCCACTTCACACTGATAAGTGATGAATGAAAACTACGATTTGGCCAGCACTTTGCGCTAAAGACAATCCAGGGTTAACTGACACTGAAATTTTCTCCTAAATCAAACAAACCAATCCTTCAAATATAAAATTAATCATTTTATTGATATCCACCTTCAATCATTACTCCACTAAATGCTTAAAATTCATGCTAGGGATGACATAAGGAGCAAATTAAAATAGAATTCTTATAAAATGATAAAGATAAAATCCTGCCTTCTGAAGAAGCAATTTAATCTTAATAAATTATTTTTAATATTGTTTTTTTCACATTGCCCTTAAAATGAAGTATAAAAGGGCACTGGTTGAAGAAACTGAGTTACAAAGAGACCAGTGCACTCTTGAATACCTCCAATAATTTGCTTCATAAATTTTTATGTTGAATTTTACCTTTTTAAAGAAAGTTGAGTATTCCCAACAGCGCTATAATTACAATTGTGACAGTATGAGAGCAACTAAAAGAAATTCTATTTGATCTCTGGAGTATTTAGCTAAATAGTTTGAAACAGGAATTTGTTGCTTTGGTAAAGACAGATTAGAGTCCACACAGAAGGCATTCCTTGAACGGAAGGCCCATGGTGTTCTAAGACGGTCCACACCCACCAACACAGCTTCGCAGAAGAGCCACGTGTCTATGAAAAAGATCAGGAAATGGAGATGATTTGCCTGGGAGATTGATGGAGTATTTACTGAAATGAATGTCAAATGCTAAATATGCATCAGATGCTAACCCCTTCTTCTAGGATTTTATTTTGCTTTATCTCTGTAGTTTGAGAATCCAAAGCTCTCACTAAGAAATATCCTCCCAAGATACACTGTGCATTTAACAAGCGCGTTTCCCCCTTTCTGTGCAGACTCGCTCTCTCTACCATCTGTACACCTTGAGCATGCCTTCCTCAAAGGTCGAATGGAGCTGCCTTAGTTGTCAAGATTCAGGTGGTTTTCAGAAAGGATGTGTCCCTGCTTAATCGAGCCAGCTTCTCCTGCCTCCGCACAGAGATGCCTCTTGGAAGTCTTTTATCCGCAGCTTTGGGTTGCTGAGGGTCGCGCCTGCAACATTAGAGCTGCTCCTCAGAAACGAGAGTCCTCATTCCTCTCGCTGTTCAACGTGCGTGTTGTATGGTTGAGCCCGGCTACGAGGCAATAGCAGGTGACTCTTCTGTTCAGGTCCATACATGGGAGACCATGGTTGTCCTTAGCCAGCAAGTCCATTGTCACTACCAAGCAGAGAATAAACAGTCAGGAACCAGTTGTTGCACAGGGCTTTCTTCTGTCCAGTCTATTTGTAAAGGAAAAGAGTCTTGAAACATCTGATCTATGTCCATGGTCAAAGTTTATAGTATTTTCCTGTTAGGGTTAGTCTGCTCTCTCAGTGACAGCAATGATAACATGTAAGGAGCCCTTGTCATGGAATTATATTTGGATCTGGAGCATTTCTGACTTGCTGATGGATGTTACCCTCTGGGACCCCAGGCATGCAAACCTGTGTCACAGACCTGCTGACTTTGGGAGGTAAAATATTGGAAGCCAACGCTCTCCTTCCTGTGCTTCACCGTGAGGTATTGCGTCTCTGCTAACCAGATTATTGTAGAGGGCACAGAGAAATTCATCAGGAGAACATGGAATCTGTAGGCTGGACTACCTGAAACAGCTCAAGAACCTGGAGGTTCTGGAGAAGGGCAGTGTTGACCCAATATGTAGCTAATGTGATAATGTCTTTGGGAATTAGCCACCCTTGCACACCCGGGCCTGAAGAGAAATAAATTGAAGCTCTTTGTGCGGAAGTCCCAGCCGGCCTCAGCCTTAGTTTAGCTTTCGGGAACAGGGCTGACCTTACCTCACAGGCTTGTTCACGGACCTTCTGGCAGTGGGAAGACATCTCTCAGGCCCAGAGGGACAGCGATATCATGCAGTCCTGAGAAATGAAGTGTAGTGAACTAACCACCCCCCGTTGTTTGGCACGTGGAACTGGGACCAGTTTCCTTTGGACTGAGTTCCCAGTTTTCTTACAGGATGCAGTTAGCAGAGGAAGCCCAAAAGGATGGATGTGGGCCTTCTGCTAATAAAGCTCATATGCGTTTGAACGATCAATTAGGAAAATACACGAAAGGAATAAATGTTTGGGACAAGTCGTAATTTGTTATACTCCGATATCCATAGACATTATGTTATACTCCAATATGTGCATACTATCTCCCTCTGGGTCCCCCAGGCATATCAAACTCGAGTTCAACGTGGAGTTTAATATCTCCCAATAACCAACACTTTACTCTTTCTTTCCCATTCCCTGTCTCTACTTTTCCCCCTGCCTCATCTTCCCAGACACCTGAAATAGACATTCTAAATGTTTTCTATTATATATCTCACATCGGTGATGAATTCTAGCAGTTTCAACCTTGAAAGTATCTCAAATCCATTGTGTCTACTGCATCCCCATGGCTACCGCTGCATGCAATCCTCATGAGATTTTGGTTAGACCTCCGCAATAATCTCTTAGGCTTAGGGGAATCCTGTACCTTTAGCCTGCCACACTCCATTCCATTTTCCATTGTGCTACCAGATAATTACATGCTTTAAAACATATGGCCTTTTAGTAGCTTAACTAATATTTCTTTCAGTATGAAGCCCAATTCCTTAGCTGAGTATACAAGTCCATCAGGGATCTGAACTTTGCCTGCTTCTACAACTAGACTAAGATTTTTGCAGGAAGATTAAATTTGCTCTTTTTTTGAATGTCCCCAGGACCTAATATGATGTTTTATATATAGTAAACCCTCAAATAGTTATTAAAATGGAATTGAATTAGTTTGTATGGAAAAATCATACTTGTAAGGCTGAATATTTATAGTGTTCAAGTCCATCATGCAATAATTGTCTTTGGTGCCATTTCTGGCTGGGGGTATGGTTTTGCTTACCCTGGAGAAATTGTCCTCATGCCTCCTCTCTCTCTGTTGGTGAAGATTAGCCCTGCTGCTACTTTATTCCAGAATCTGGATAACCTTCTGCCTTGTTTTTGTGCTGAGTGACCCCTTTGACAGACCCTGCGGCTCTGACCCTTTGAACAGTAGAAGCTTCCTGGTGTCTCCACTCGGCAGTGGAGCGTGATATTTGGAAATGCCTTCGACAGGCACCTTTGATTCTCCAGGGATGCCCATCGCAGATATTTGCATTATTGAAGGAGTTATAAACAGTATAAAAACAAGCTAACGAGGACGTCACCACTTGGCTTTTGATGATGTCTACCCAAATGAAAAATGAATGACCGTGCAATTAATAATACATGTCCTTGTGCTTTGGGTTTTAATTTTAACTCATCGGGGAATGTTAAAATGAAAGGGGAGCCAACATTTGCTTTATTGTTTTATTAAAGGCAGAATGTGGCCCTCATGTAGCTGATTCATGCAACTTCATAAAACACGGAATTCCAATACTTGTATTGCCATTTATTAGCTGTTAACTTTATGTATGTTACTTATTCTCTCTTAGCCTCAGTTTTCTAATTTATAAATGGGGATAATAATGTGTATATCATAGATCTCCTGATGTTGTTAAGTGAAATAGTTCACCTGCTTTATGGTAACTACCAATACATATTAGGATGACAGTTTTCTTTGAACCTCACCTGCTGTGAGGTAAACAGTCCAGTATTTTGTTTTCTTATCTTAGAGATGAAGCAATATTTTCATTGAAAACACTCTACCAAAGAGCATTTAACTCTTCTAAATCTCACCATATATATTTTTTTCACTTGAGAAGAAAATGTCGAGGAAAATCTCTCTGTATACCTTCTAGCGTCCAGAGAAGGAGGAAGTGAGTTAGTGGTTGCTGTAGGGGAGGAATCTCACAAATCCAGCCTCTCGGGCTTTTCTTTCATTCCTTGACTGGTGTGAATACAATTTTATTTTTCATCAGGAACATTTTTTCTTAACCTGTTGGGACTTCCATGTGTCAGCAGGTTGGTGATTGGCTTGATCTACTGTCCTTCAAACCACAGCATCCTTGGAAATGCGATCTTTTCTAAGAGATCATGCCAAAGTCAGCATCTTATCAGGATGCAGAGCTCTGTCTTTTCTTCTATAAAGACCTTATGGGGTATAGACATTTCCCCATAGACCTGAGCCAGGTGGGAGGGTAAGCAACACCAGTTTGGATAAGTATTTAAAGTAATTAACTGTCTTGTGTAGTTCCCTGGGGATGCAGTACAATGGACAGAGTTGCAGCCATTTCTAGCTTACAATTTATGGCTTCCCACAAAATAAATGACCTAGATCAGAAGGAGCTGCTCTGAGAGGGACCATTAAGATTGACTACAAGGAATAACAAGTGCTGTGGAGAAAAAGGAACCCTCACACACTGCTGGTGGGAATGGAAATTGGTACAACTGTGGAAGACGGTGTGGAGGGTCCTCAGAAAACTGGCAATGGAGTTACCTTCTGACCTGGCTATCCCCCTTCTGGGTATCTACCCCCAAAATTGAAAAAACCTTAGTCTGCAAAGACTTATGTACCCCAATGTTCAGTGCAGCACTGTTCACGGTCGCCAAGACATGGAAACAACCAAAGTACCCTGCGACAGATGACTGGATAAAGGAGCTGTGGTGCATGTACACAACGGAATATTACTCAGCTATCCCATAGGGCACGACAAAACATTGCTGTGGCGATTGATATTTCTAAAAGCAAAAATTCCTATGCTGGGAGTGTCAGTCCCCAGAGGGTTAAAGCTAAGCCCACTGTAAAGGGTTAAAGCCAGGCCCGCCGCCCAGGCTTGACCTTGGTATAATCAGTCCCTGTCTGGGGTGGAGGAATTCCTGGGGCTGACGGTTACTGCGCATGTACCGCCTTATGTAACCATGAAAACCTAAACAACTGCTACTGGGCAGATGCGGCACGATGCCACTTTTGTGTGAATACGTGTATATAGTCCCAGGTGCGCAATAAAGTGACTTGCTTGCTGGTGTGCTTATGGTCCCCCATGTCGGCTCCGCGTGTGTTTTTTCAATTGGGTGTACCACCGCCGAAACCTGTCCTGTCTGGAAACCTTGGCAATGACAGGGAGGGATTTCTTACTTTATTTAAATGGAAACTAGTAAACGGCTCCCTTTGTGGAAGGGAGTCACATGTATCCTGTTGAGAAAGTTCTGGATTTTTTTTCTCCCTTCTTCCCACACCCCTCAAACATCCGGAGACATGAACATAGTGAGGTTTACTTAGTGTGTTGGTCATGAAAGATTTTTTTAATTTTAATAATAATCTCTATGCCAGTTGTATCACAGGTGTCTGCTAGAGAATGGTGTGAATGTTGTGGTACAAGGTGCATGGTAGGTGGGGGTCCACTGGGTCTCTCACGAGAGCAACGCTTTCTCCTACCCAAGTGCAAGGGAGGCATGCTGCCCAGAAAAGGCAAACTACTTCCAGTTGCTTTGGTGACAACACAATTTCAGGAGCATCATGTTAATGTCTTTCCCAGCAGGTGAAATCTGTTACCTTCTTGCTTGGCCATTTCTTAGATGACAATTGAATGTTCCGGACATTCTCTCAAAAGGGCCACATGAGCACAGTCTTCAAGCAGGTAAACCCCGGCATTAGGGTTAGATCACCGGGGTCTGGAAGGACATAATGAATTCAGTGGTTTTGATCCCAGCACGTAAGAGCTGGCACCTCCAAAGGTAGTAAGGATGGGTGGGAGGAAGGAAGGAAGGAAAGGGAGAGAAAAAGAGGAAGGGGAGAAAGAGAAAAGGAAGAAAGGAAAGAAAGAAGAAAAGAAGGAAGGAAGGAAAAGGATGGAAAAGAGAAAGAAAAAAGGCCAGAAGAGACCAAACGGAGGGAGTGTTTGTGGAGAGCCACACCAGGGGAAGTGATGCTGGCTTGCCTCTAATCAGTGTGGAAAAAAATGGACAACGTGAACATTTACTCCCCTTTGAAACAGAAAGCACCGGTGTTTGAGATGGAAACTGTTTACAAGACACACTAAGTTACATGCGAACAGCCCTAGCAGTGTTCCAACACCCGGGCTTGCACTGCGCTGTGGATCCACTTAAGAAAAACTGGCTCCAATTAGGGATCTCCTGTCGAGCATCTTATTTATCAGCTTCCAGAACAGCTGTGAGCCATTCAGGATGGCACCAGTTTCTCCTCATTACGCTCTCCTTAGAATTACAGATGTGCCTGGCTCGTCCCCAGGGAGCCACATTCCAGTAAACACGTCCTTCTGCGTTGCAGGGGCTGCTCTGCAGTAAGCCCGCGAACACGGGCGGGCATGGTCCGTGGACGTCGGCTTAAGGGACTTAAGGCTGGGAAGACGCCCTGTAATTTCTTGGGGACGGACAGGTGCGTAATGAAAGGGATTTCGGCTGTGTAGAGTAGGGGAGGGAGCCGGTTAAAATAACACACTTTTATTTTTAATCAGCTTTACCCAACAAGCTGTACTGGGAATTTGGGCCCGAGGAGCCACTGCTAGAGGTGTACACTTTATTGCCACAGTTTATTTCATCAGGGGTTTAAGGAAAGGCCGAGGCACGTAAGGGGAAGGAGCGAGTGGACATGTTTCAGCAGGTGTTCCTACCGTCGCTTTGATGGGAAGAACAACGGTATTTTATTTTATTTTATTTTATTTTTTTTTTTAATTCATTTTTATTGTTAGACTTATTGAGGTGACATCTGTTAGCAAGGATTACATAGGTTTCAGGCATACAATTCCACAGTGCATTGTCAACTTGATGCATAATAAGTTCACCACCTAATGTGACCCCTCTTTCCATCCCCTTATATTTAGCTTCAATGACTTGGTTTTATATTTGATGATTCTTTCTTCTGTTGAATTTAGTTTGCTGTAGAACCCTGCAATGAAT
>PVJL010004702.1:0-123812 GCA_004026885.1 Lyroderma lyra | reverse complement strand
TCAGGCATACAATTCTACAGTGCATTGTCAACTTGATGTATAATAAGTTCACCACCTAATGTGACTTCTCTTTCCATCACCTTATATTTAGCTTCCCCCCCTCCTCTCCCACCCCCTCCCCTTTCTCCCCTCCCTAACCCACTCGTCCCCAAATAAAACATTAAATTATCGATTGTGTCCATGGGTTATTTGTTTGTTCATTTCTTTTTTTCTTTGCTTTCAGTTTTATATTCCGCATATGAGTGAAATCATGCAGTTCTTTGTTTTTTCTGTCTGGCTTATTTCACTTAGCATGATGATCTCCAGGTTCATCCATTTTCGATTCCTTCTTGATGTTTGTTGGACACTGAGTCAATAATGGCTTGTTTTTCTTCTTGTTTTTCTTTTTCTTTTCATGGGTTTTCTAAAATGTTTTATATTTTCTTTATTACATCTCTAGTGCCATTAGAAAGCATTTTTTTTTTCTTTTAAGGGCTGGTTCACAAATGACAGGACAAAGAATTCTAGAGACCTCAGGGCTGCATGTGACACAGGAAATGAGAGACCCAGCATCTGAGGGATCTGACAGGCAGACCTAGAGGACAGGTTTTGGGGTGAGCCACACACACATCTCCAACAGCTGTTAGGGAATGGCAGACCCAGAGATTCTGAAACACCAAACAAGGTAAAGCCAAGGGAGGCTGGGGGGAGGGGCAATCTCACCCCCAAACTCCTCTGGACACCAGGCCAGACCTCATTCTGGCACTCAGAGGGATTTAATCTGTTAGTCAAAAAAACTGTCTTAGCATCACCTGTAACCTGTAGCTTCCCATGGGTTTGAATCCTGATGAAAATACGCTGGGAAGCAAACCTGGAGGCATAAAGCACAAAAGGACCGCCCCCTCCCCCAGTCAGCACCTGGCCTCCCACAAGGGGCAGAACTCTGGCCAGGAAAGGATGGGGCTCCTGCCTAGTTCTTTACACCTGTCATCCGTCACAAAGTAAGATGGAGTCTGAAACATCCAATGTGCAGAAGCTCACCTGTTGGCTGGATCACCACGGTGGCCACATCCACAGCTTTTTCTTGAATTTCCTGCCAGGTGCCTTGCTCTTCGATCCACTCACTGACGACGCACCTATAGGTGCCCTGGTCCTCGGCCAGCGCCCGGGACACAGAGAGGCGGTACCCGTCGCTGCCCACGGTGTCCAGGCGCACGTCTCCGCTGTGGTAGCGCTGCTCGTAGCCAGGGCCCGGGTGTAGCCGGCCCTTGTGGGTCAGGGCGAGGATGCTCCTCAGTGTGGAGCGGTGCCGCAGCTCCCACAGCAGTGCCAGGTGCGTGTGCAGCACAGACGCGGTGGAGGCCATGCAGCGCAGCTCCAAGGGCTCACCCTGGCGCAGGCTCAGGCCGGAGGAGGGCGCTGGGCTGGCGGCCACGCGCAGGGCATCGGCCAGCACTGTGGGGGGGGGGTGCGGAGGGGGGAGATAACAGACAGTCAGCAGTGGTCACCCAAGCCCCGCCCCAGCAAGCCCGCACCACCCTTCTGACCTTGAGCAGGGCTGTGACCAGGGACAACTTCCTCCTCCCCTTCCCTGTTCTAAGGCCCACAGTTCCCCATTTTGCTTCATGGATAATCTCAAAGGACTTTCTGACTTGAAAATGAAAAAAGAAAAGAAAGAAAGCAGAGACCCCAATAAGACTCCCTGCAAGAACTGTGTGTGTGTGTGTGTGTGTGTGTGTGTGTGTGTGTGACTCCTTTTTGGGAGCTGGGCCTTGGGGATGTGCCTCTGCTATCCTTAAACAAGTTACTTTGCCCCTCTGTGCCTCAGTTTCCTCACCCTTGGAAAGGGATGAAAACTGGATCTATTTTAGGGAGCTAAGAGCTCCCCAAGTTCTAAGGGGAAGTGCCCAGGGCAGTGCTTGCACTGAGCAATCACGATGAACCTGATTATTACTGTGACACACTCCTCTGTCAAGACACAAGGCGAGAAGAGGGAGCCAGAAAGCAGCCCCGTCCAAAGAGGGGAGGGCGGGGCACACAGGCGGAAGGGCGGGGCTCACAGAGGGGAGGGCGGGGCTCGCAGAGGGGAGGGTGTGGCTCGCAGAGGGGATGGGGTGGCTTGTGCTTCCTGTGCTGTGAGGCCTGGGAAATGCCCACTAATGACTGATGTGGACAGGGACAAATACTACAGGTTAAGGACCCATCAAGGCCAACGAAAGCCTCAGCTCTCAGTTCAATTACGGCCAGCTGGAAAAAGGGTGCGGCTCTCCTACAGGGGTAACCAGAGAGGAGGCCACCACCCAGGGCAGGGGACAATCTCCCAGGTGTGTCCCTGAGCTGGATAAGATTTCTCAAACACCACTCACTATTCGTTGTCACCTCTTTAGTTTTTACCACCATCCCACACTCTGAAACTAACCTGGTGTCTCTGAGAAGAGACTACCCTGGATAACAGAAAAAAAACAAAACGGATACATCTTTAGCAACACCCATCTCTATTGCAAGATGAATACAATGACCTAGTATACACATCACTCTGTGATTCCAGCTAACATGACTTGGTCCCCAAAGCCTGTTTTCCCTCAGGGCACAGATGAACAGTTTCAAGACCCACAAAGCTGAAGGCTGGACTGATCCTGGACCATGCAAAGCAGCTGCCAGCTAGGGCTCCACCTGGACAGTCAACTGGTCTCTCTCGTGGGCCATCACCTGCCTTCCTGACCCAAGAAAAGCCTCTCCTTGCTCCTGCCTTCCAAAGACTGGAGGAAAAACAGAAAGACACGGGCCGGGGTGGAACTCCCCTGCTGCCTTCAACTCCTCAATGTGAGACTTATTGGGGGACAGAGGGGTACAATGGACCTCATGGGGGTGCAGCACGTAGATGCTGACCATAAAGACAATGCATTATTTAACTGCAACACAGGAACCTCCTATAGGACTTTTTTTCTAAAAAACACACTTGGGATTTTTCTATAGGAATAGGAAGAGGCCACGGAAGAGGCAGATTTGATGACTGAATACCTACATCATGGACATGGCTGTTTTATCCCCTCATGAGTCACATGGGGGAATAGTATCTGAGATATGGTAGGCTTCTATTGTCCTAATTATTAATAATTATTCATTATTAATAACTCTGTTATTCTAATACAGATCATTGCAGTGGGAAGGAAGAGCTGGATTGGCACCCTCTTTGTATTTCACCGTGCACATCTCCTACTTTCCTGAGCCTGAAATATACTCCTAGCCTGACATCAACTCTTTCTGGAACAAGGCGGGGCACAAACAAATGCATAATTAAGTAATAAAAATAACAACAAACATAATGCTTCTATTTTACTATCTGCCCCAAATTAAAATTTTTGTTCTTGCCCATTTACTAATTAGCTGTGGTTTTAGGCACGTATGCTCTTCCAGTTCCTGTGTGTAAGTGAAGGACATCCCCTGCCCTACCTTCCTCATTGGATGCAGACAACTGAATGTGTGAGTCAGTCTAACAGGACCTGGGAAATGGAACACAAAAAGAAACACAAACAATGCAGACATGCAAGGGGGCACTGATCACCTGCATAGCCGGGCCAAAGCTTCTGGCGTCCCATCATGAGCTCGCAGGAACCACGTTGCTCTCTCTACCTATGCCCCACACCGCTTCCTATGGCACTGCCCTGAGGTTACACACACTAATGCGCCTCGTCCCCTCTGCCTTCAAGACAGGCACTGTCACAGAGGAAGCTGGTGTAGCACATGTCCTTGGAAGCTGACAGGTGGCAGGGCTGAGACACCCTGTGGCTTACCAGCCAGGGGACGGCTTAAAGCCACAATGCAGTGAATAGGAAGGACCCTTGGAGGACACCTGGCCCATCTTCTGCCTTTAAGCAGCTAATTGGACAGAGGAGGGAACAGAGCCCCGGAGGAGGTAAGTCTCTTGACAAGGTCACCCACAGTCCAATGGCAGAGGAAGGCTGGCCCCTGGCATGGCGACCCCCCGTGACGATGTACCTTTCACCTGCACTGTGTCCTCATAGTTGCCCTGGACAGTGGCGTCCGTGCTGGGGGTGGAACATTTGTAGTGGCCTTGGTCGGAGGGCTGGATGTTCTTGATGTGGAGCTCCACGGCGTCATTGGCCGTGCGCCTCAACAGGATCTCACCCCTCTGCAGCCGCTCCTGGTACAGCTGGGCCGGGAAGCCCGCCTCCCAGGTGCTGGCGAGCTCCACAAAGCTACTCCCCGAAGACGAGAAGCTCCAGTCAAAGTTCTGCTCGCTGGGGCCGTCGTAGTCACTGACATTGCAGGGGATGACCAGCTCGGTGCCCACCACCCGCGCCAGGCTCCCTGCAGGGACTCTCACCACACGCCCCCGACAAAGAGCTGCAATGACAAGAAACGAAAGGCAGGTCTTGCATCACGCCAGGTCTTCCTGGTACACATCGCATACCCATGGGTGCCTGTTTGCAGGCACAGGGCAGAAACATGACATCTGGACAGTTGGGGGAAATGGTGTCCTGCTTGTGTCGATACAGGAGGAGGTAAAGCCCAACCCTGGACCCACGAGCCAGGACCCCTGCAATGTATACCTCTCACTCACCAGTTTCCAAGGATTGACAGGGAGGAGGATAAGCATTAAAAGTAGGCTAACTATCAACCCGAATAGCTTCTTCCCTCCCATTACTATTTAAAATACCATTACCACTCAAGGTGATGCAGAAATATTTTAGGTTTTATGTGAAAGCAAAGGACATAGCTAATCAAGTATTTACACTTCTGTCCACCCTGTACCAGCCCTCGTCCCCAGAGACCATTCCCTGGGGCTCCTGAGACCTGATTTACATTGATGGATGCCAATTTTTAAATCCTAGAGCAGCCCGCTGATAAAATGATTTAACCCCCATGATCTGACATTGCCTATAAATTAATTTTAAAATATAATGACTCTTGCCAAGTATTAATTTTCTATTTTCTGGCTCATTTCCTTCTCTCTACGCTTTACCCTGATCTAAATTCAAAATGAGGGTCGGAGAGCACCAAGGGAGAGAGAGAGAGATCACCTCGTTGGGGCTGGTTGCTGGGTTGGGTGTTGTTAGGAATGTAGCGACTCAACTCACTGGGGACAAGCCCAGCGGACAAAGCCACTGGCATCCCGGCCCCCAGAGTGCATGCCTCACATGATCTGGTAGGGCCCCTAGAAACGGTCACCTGTGTGACCTTTAAGATGTCTTCATTGTGATGAAATTCAACACATTTCTGTAGGGTGTTTGCTATCTGTGTTCAGCACTGCAAATCGGACGCAATGGACTTGAGTGGCTTCTCCTTGATGTTCTATATATATAAGCCTAATGCTAAGGTACACAGGAGAAAGCATGGGCTCTGACATCATCAAGGAGACCCTGGTTTAAACCTCTCAGCTTTGCTGTCCTCAGCCACACAATGGGGCAAGAATGATTCACTGAGTTAATGAAACAAAGCGCCTAGCTGGGAGTCTGTCATGTCGTAAGAGCTTAGTCAAATGGGAACTTCTGTGACTTACTGTCAATTTTGTGTTGTTCCTAGGGGTTGAATTGTATCCCTCTCCCTCCTAAAATCCAGATGTTGAAGTCCTAGCTCCCAGGACCTCAGAATGGGACCTTATTTGGAAATGGGGTCATTGCAGATGGCATCATTTATGTTGTGATGAGGTCATACTGGAATAGAGTAGGGCCTAATGCAATGACTGCTGACCTTAGAAGTGGGGGAAGTTTGGACACAGCCATGCACACAGAGAGAACACCACGAGAAGATAAAGGCAGAGAAGGGGGTGATACATCTACAAGCCAAGAAATGCCACAGAACACCAAAGATTGGGGGCGTGGGACCCCAGAAGTGAGAGGCGCGGAATGGATTCTGCCTCCCAGCCCTCGGAGGAACCAAACGGGCCAACATGTGGACTGCTCATCCCCAGAACTGTGAGACACTAAGTTGCTGTTGTTGAAGCCACCCAGTGTGTGGTCCTCGGTTACAGGAGCCCCAGCAAACTAAGACACGGTTGTCTCTTGTTTCTCAGTGGTTTAATTCATGGTTTTCCAACGCAGAGCGGCCACCGTTAAGTGGGTTGTAAAATGAATTCGGTCACAGTAGTTACGTTCAGCACGGGTGTATGTCTCTTTAATGACATGAAACGAACAGAACAGAAAACATGAGAGTCCGGCACACTGTGCCTCCTTGCTCTCGGCAGGGAAACAAAGGTACGTGTATACCAGATGATCATGAAAATCTTTCATCCTAATTTGTGTTGGGTAAAAAAATAAATAAAGCTGAGGAACTGAGTCAGTGCCTGCTTTGTTCTCCCCCACCCTTTGTCCACATGAGAGAAACGGTGGTGGGGTCACAGGGTTCACAGCGGGGGGCTGACTGCTTTGAACAGGTTCCCACTGTCCTCCCGTTCCCGGAAAAGCCGCTGCACCCCAATTCCCTCTCCCTAAAGACAAAGCGACAGAACGATGGGTCACATTTCTACGTAGGACAGTACCACCAACCCCAAATACTCCTACAGAGCCGTGCTGCGACGTGCCACTTTCTTCCTAAGGTGACGCGGGGCCTGGAGGATGAGGTCCATAACCTCGCTCCGAGGGCTTCCGGCCCATGCTGAGGTGTGGGTGCTGCTTGGCATTCCTTAAGGCCCCTCAGATGGGGCTGACCCTGCAACCCCTGTCCCTGGGATGGACACTGGCGCTGAAACCAGCTACATCAGAATCGGCCTGGCTCATTTTTGCTGAAATGTCTCAAGAAGACACTTTCATGTCCTTTGGAAACAAGGTATTATATAAGAACAAAGTGCTCTGCAGTGGCCCACGGGCAGCCCTCCTGCCAACGTGTAGAGGCTGTCTGCAATGGCAGCGACCCAGGCCGATACACACCAGCACCAGAGAGGTAGGGAGGACATGCCCTGGGGACCCGATGGCATCATCCGAGCCACCGATCCAGCCACACCTTCTAAATCACTCCACATTCAGCCAGACACACACACGTGCACACACACACGCACGCACACGCGCACCCCTTCCCCGGGACGTTTTAGTTGCTTGCCCTTCCACGCACCCACACCCAGGTTCCTTAAGCTAATTTCTGTCCCGGGCAGCACGGGGTGTTGAAATAATACATGACGACGCAGCATCACTACAGCTCACAAGAGACATGGCTGATCTCTCTTTTACACACTGTAGAGACTGAGATGACTCTGAATCTCCCTAAGAAATCTTCCAGAAGGAACTGTCAAGGTGAAGATCCCTGAGAGGCTACAACAGCCTAAAGCTTACGCTCCCTGTGCCCAAGCTTTCTCATCTGGGAAATGGCGACAACAGTCCCCACACTCCATCCTTAGGACTGTCTAAGAGTTAAGCTACAAAACTTAAAATGGGGTCGCCCGTGGTACGGGTATGTGGGTATCTGCTCTGCATCCCGCCTCTAGAACACACCTGGTCACAATCACTGACTTTACTTCCTTGGCAAGGTTTGCCAAGGTGCTTCCTAAAGTGTCCATCTTTTCGGTTCTTATCCCTTGTCAACCACGGTTGACAACTGCCCACAGGGCCTCAGGCACAAGATTACATCCTTTGAAGGGTCCCCACCTTTCTTCTTAGTGACTGGAGCTTGGAAAACTGATCCAGCTCCTTGTCTCAGCCCTCCAGTCCTGCCCCCACGTGGTTGCCAAAATTCATGTTTTTAACACATAGATCATGTGTCACTTCCCTGGTCCAAAGCCTTTAATGGCTCCTTATCACCTACAGGACACAACCTATTTTTCGGACGTCCCTCTCCCCACCGCGATCACCCTGGTTCATGCCACCATCCCTCTCGCCTGAATTACTGTGCAGCCACCTCCCAGCTGGCCTCCTGGCTTCCACTCTTGATCTCTACTCTCAACACAGCAAAGTGACCTCTTAGAAGCTTAGTTGCATTAGGTCACTACTCTGCTCCAATCGCTCACGCAGATAAAAGCCAGCATCCTCCCAGAGGGCATCCAGACCTCAGAGCAATCTGTTCCCCTGTTTCCCGAACCTCCTGCTCCTCTCCCAGGGGCTCCCTCCACCAGACTTCAGCCACACCTCAAGTTTCCTGAACAAACCAGACAGCCACAAGCGCGGAGCTGTCACACGTTTCCGGAGTCCGGAGCACTCCCAGACTCACCTCCCCTGGCTTCTTCACCAGCCTCACATCTTGACTCCAATGTCACCTTTGGGGCGAGGTCTTTCTTCACCACCTTAAAACTGTACCCCCCAACCCCCATTCTTGCTTCTGCCAAATTTTCTTCTGTCACTAACACACTTCATGTGTATTTGTATACTTTTTACTATTCTTTATTGACTGTCTCTTCCCACTAGAAGCTAAGGTCCACGTGAGCGGTGGTTTTTGTCTCTGTCTTATTGACTGTTAAATGTCAGTGCTTAGGAACTGGGCTTGGTACATACTAGTTGTTCAATAAACACGTGCTAAATGAGTGACTGTATAAAAGGCGTCCAAGATGATTCACGGTTTGTCCGGCCCATGGCCAGCACTCCAGCTGCTCCCACCCAGTAATGCTTATGCTCCGACAAAAGAAGGGACCCTTGTTTTCTGGAAATGTGGTGTGGCCTCTGCTTTTGTACCTCTGTCACGAGGAATACCCGTGTTGCCAGCAGTCTCCTCATTCTCTTCCAAGAAGCAGCTCCAGCACCACCTCCTCTGTGAAGCCTCCACGCATCTCCCCTGGGATCACTGAGGCACCCTGCCTCCACGTTCCAACTCAACCTGTGAAAGCACCCTCAGTGCTGGCTCCAGCACAGTGCCGCCGGGAAATGCAGAGCGGATACGAAGAGACGCCTGAAAGATCAAGTTCTAATCTCAAAAGATCTAAACCTGAGCTGCATCTTCCGTGCAGAACTGAGCGGTCCCCTCCTCCACGCAAATCCGGATTTTAAATTTTGGTAACAGAATTTCAACTTATTCCAAGCAATCTGGTATTTAGCATCGATTTCCTTTAATGGTGCAAAATAACAGCTAATAATATTTTAAAATAAATATAACTTGTAAAAAATAAAGCATATGGCTCTTTTCAAATAAAAAAGAATGTCTGCATAGTCACACATTGCCAACTTTTGTCAAAACCTCTTGTAACAGTTGATAACTGAGGAGAGAAGAATGACATTTTCTTCTGGATTTTCTAAATTCTACCAGTATTTCAAATTAAGAGTCCCAGCCACTTTGGTACCTGAACTGTTAATTGTCTCGTTCTCCATAACAATGTCTTTACCAAGTAACAATCTAAAATTAGGGTTTCATTTGTTCTCAGGGGTCAACATAAGAAACCTTGCTATGAAAAGCACTCCTGTATCACCCTTGAAAGTACTGAGGACCATATGGTGTTGTCTGATGACACAAGAACCTGTGTGATAAAATGGCCCTAGGAGTTAGTACCAGAAAAAAATTCCTGTTGGCGAACCATTGCACCCTCTTTCTCCAGGAAACAAGAACTCTGTCAGTATCCCTTACCACTCAGCCCAGAGTACCTCTGATACTCACGACAACATAGGGGCACTTTCAGATCACGTTGTACTGAGGCTCCTATCAGACCCTCTTAAGTCTATAAAAAACCAAACCAAACCAAATCTACCAAATGCCCACTACAACCGGTATCGCTAATTCATCTCTTTCCTCTATCCTAACGTCCAAGTCCTTTTCCAACATGTATAAAATTCACGTGTCCTTTTGTACTTCAGTGTCAAGGAAGTCCTGGACTAAATAATATGACAATCAACTATGGAAACCACCCACAGCTTAAATATCTAATGATTATCTCCTTCCTCTCTCTCTACACCTTCCTCTACCTTCCCTGCTGCCCTTGTACTTTTGATTTCTTTTTCAGTTATTTTAAGGACTTTTTTTTTTCTTTTGCATGTAGATGTACATTTCATTGCAAATTGCCTCAAATACTTTTTAGGGAGGAGGGGATGTAAGTAGGGTATCAATTTCATAAGACCAATAATGGAGATTTCCACTTTAGAATAGAGTAGCTTGTATCAGATCAATGCCTGCCTTGAGAACGACTATAAAAGATGCATAAAATACAAGAAACAGGTAACTGAATGCATTGGTGAGTAATCTGGGTACCCCATACCAAGGGGCCAATAGACATGTACATTCTCAACATGAAGTAGACACATGAGTGACACGGATTAGCGGGGTTGGGAAAGAATACCTTCCAGTCTCTTCAAAGGTTTTTCTCACCGACGGCCTCCATTATTTTAAGTGACACTACCCATGAACACCTGCCACTTCCATATTCAGAAAAGGTAAAGGGAACTTGATTCCCAAATCACCGAGGAAGGGCCTGTGGAAACCCCCCCGCTCTGTGAGGAATCTCTGGGACAAGCTAATGAAGACTAAATGACATTTACCTACCCTCTTCCATCGTCGTGAAATCCATGGGAAACAGATTTTATTGCTTAGGTTATCATCAGCATTATCCTAAATCAAGACCTGCAGAGTACAGCAAAAGGATTTTTGCAATTGTTTCCACTATTGCTCAGATTTTAACCTCTCGCTGAGCTGCCCAGAAGCAAACAGCCCAACTTTCCAATCGGGGCCACTTGGAAGATACATTTTGGCAGTTGTGAACCCAGGGGGTACAGGGGGAGCCGAAATACCGAAACTAAAGAGCTGATGGTATTTTAGTTTGTCTTACACAAGGACAAGAAGTCCCTTTTCCTGAGTCTCTACAAGGCCTTTAAGAAGGACTGGGGGCCTGTGGATTTCGACACGGAGTTCCCAGTTCACATGTGACCTAGAGATGAACACGCAGAAGGTCAAACTTATAAACTCTTACAGAGCCTTTATCGACATATCCAACTCAACAGATGCAAAACCTTGGTGTCTCCTGGGAGGCCTGGCCGGACAGGACTGTGCTGGCTTGCATCTAGACAGCCCCTACGTGGTGAAAACGTAGCAGTGTACGCATGAAACAAGTTACAGCGGGCGGAGGAGGTGTGATGGAATCACATATGGCAGAACTTCAAAATTCCACCTGAACGCAAGTAAGGTTCTACTAGAGCAGGCCTTGTAATCATTAGAAGAAAAAAAGAAAGGTTTGGCTAAGAGCTCACTGAGATACACTAGAGAAACATAAAGCTACTCATTCAACAAACAACCGAGCAAGAAGCCCCAGTGCTGGAGCGTATATGAGGCAGAGAGGTAAACCAGCCTCTGAATCTTCTCCTAAGGGGTCAGAAAGTGTGCATAAAAATTACAATATAAGGAAGGATGTAAGTAATCAGAGAGAGGCACTGAAAAGTGCCATAAAGTTCAAAAGTGAGGGTGCATTAGTCCAAAGGGGTGAGTGCAAAGCTTCATGCATGGTCGCCATCTGAACTGGGCCTTTGACAGATGGCTGATGGCGGGTGGGTGGGTGGGGGGAGTGCACAGGCCACCCCAGAAGGAAGGTGACTAGCGTTAAAGGGGGAGCACAAGCAAAGACCCTGGAGGGGGCCTGTGGGGAGTGGGGAAGAGCAGGGTGATTAGAGCACCCTGGGGCGAACGCATGGGAGGTCAGTCAGGAGCCCTCGACCAGATGGCAGAGGAGAGGTAGGTAAGAAGCACCAAAACAAGGGCAATGCTGGAAAGGCAGCAGCTCCGAGAGCCACGCTACAGGATCAACGCACAGACCCATCAAAGTGGAAAAACTGTCGATGAGACTTAGGTAACCTGAAAGATCCATGAGGCAGTGGGAATGGAAGCCCCTAAACATATCTGAGCTCCAAATGAGCACGGAATCATACGCGTGGAGGGAGGTGGGTGAAGAGGAGATCTGCTGAAAGGTGAAGACGTGCAAGTGGATGAGGTGAGTTGGGGAAAGGTGAAGACGTGCAAGTGGATGAGGTGAGTTGGGGACAGAAGAGGAAAGGGACAAAACCAGAGCAAACACTTATATTTAAGTCCCAAGCAGATGAGGAAGCGTTAGCACAGAAAAGAGAAAAGAAATAGTAACCAGTTAGAAAGCAAACCAGAAAAGTCTTACGTCCTAGCAGCCCAGGATGCAAGAATTTCAGGAAGGTAGGTTTGGGAGTGGCATCTCCCGTGTTACTCACAACCGTACCCATCTACTCACAAGCTCCTAAGGCAGAACCTGTTTCTTACCTGTGTCTGCATCATGCAATGCCCAGAGCAGACTCCTATGATATGTTTCAGTATGAAGAAAAAACGAACATCAGTGTCAGACCTGCAGGAATGTCAGGGTAGACAGGTTGGGAAAAGACTACGAAACTGATAACTACGTGGTCACTGATGATCTCCACGTGGTGTGGCATTTGGAGAGCAAGTGCCAGGAGAAAGGGAACAATGAAACATGCAAGCAATCAGGAAAGAGACCCCAAAGCCGGTGTGGGGGTTGAGAATCAGCCACCCCCCACATGTGTCTGGGTGGTATGCAGATGACTTTGAGGCAATTTTAGCTTCAGGCTCAACAGAAACTCCTGGCCCTCCCTTTAACTACCTAAAAGAATGTGAATTAGGGGCCACACCAATAAGAGATTATCAGAGATTATCTGTTGACCTATCTGTAGGTCAGAACCAACCTCTAGTTACTAAACATCTGCTCTTCTAATCATACTGCAATGGCCTTCTGAACCCCCCCGGGGCCCTTTGCCTCCACCCTAGCTCAGAATGTCTTCTGTGCCCACGTTCCCCTTCTCTCTCTGAACCTCTCCTGTGTGTGGGGTCTCTGACTCGCTCATGTATGTGGGGTTCACATACATATGTATGTATTGAATTTGATCATCTTCTCTTGCAAATCTGTCTCGTGTCCGTTTGATACTAGACCAGACAGAAGAATCTTGAGGGCACCTGGGCCCATGATAAAGCCATTTACTGAGATGGGAAAGTAAATTTGGATCAGGCAAAACTAGGGTTCTCTTCTGGCCATTTTAAGTTTGAGACACCTATTAGACATGAGAGTGGGGGGTACAGTGGAGTGGACAGTAGATATGTATATCTGGAGCTGGGGAGGGGGGTGGTCCAAGCAGAGACAGTCATTGAAAAGTCCTCAGCACATAGTACTTAAAACCACGTGTCGCATGGGGTCACACACAGGGAGAGAGTATATGTATATAAAGAGGAAAAAGGAGCCAAAGACAGAGCCTTTACTTTTTTCACAATTTAGGAGAAAAGGGTGAGTGAAAATACAGGAAATTTTTGAAGCAAAAAGCTTCAGAAGCCTCATATTGGTCTCCCTTGTCTCAGTAAGGGAGGAGAGGGGTTTAGAGGCTGGAGATCCTGGGAAAGGTTTAACAAGAATTGTAAGGAAAACGAGGAAACTATCACAAAATGAACCCAAGGGAAGGCTCAGGGGCAGTAAAGACAGCCTGACGTGGTGGGAAATTCAGGTGGCCAGGTTCTGAGATTCCCCTCGGCAAGAAGGAACGGCTCCGAGATGGTGGTTCGTGTGGCCTACTCACATGTGATTTCAGGTCGGCCAGGGGGGGCCTCAGATGTTAACTAGCACACTGCTAAAATGCTGACCACCAGGGCTGGCTCTGGAGTAGAGCCCAGGACAGTGACAGCGGCCCAGTGGCCTGGGAAAAAAGGAATGTTCAAGACCAGGGGGCCCACAGGGAGGGTGGAGAGTAGGTCCAACAGACACAAGGGAATCTGAAAGGAGTCAAGGGAAGAGTTATGGTCACAGAGGGAAATAAACAGAGTTGATAATGGTGACAGAATTCAGCGTGATGACAAGGCCCAGGTGTGGTGGCTGTGAAATCTCATACAGCTGCTACTTTCCCAGGGGCGATGATTCCCATAGAAGGCACTCCCGGAGTCCTTGCTGGCCTGAGCTGGCCTGAGCGAGGTGCAGAAACTTGAGGAGGAAGAGACTAACACATCACAGGGGTGGAGAGCATGGTGCAGAGGTCTAACCCTTTTTGTCACTTAAAATATACATGACAGTTTCTGGCTCTCTTCTGTAAGATTCATATCCAGAAATCTCCTTTTAGCCTTCATACAGAATGAGGAGGACCAGTAAGCATCCAAGTCTCCTAGCTCCAACAAGAATTTGGTGAAATGAAGACTTTGCACTCCACCAGAATTGATGGGCTCTTTAAGATCAATGCAACCTGATTTAGGTTTTGCTGCTGAGAAAGCCATAGCCTCTGCCACTACAGACAGAAAAGACAAGGAAGACAGGAGGAGACCCAATGCCACCAGCAACCCAAGAACCCAAGTATAAGTCACTTCTTAAAGACTAGATCATTAACTAACTGGACTGCTTACCAGGGAATCACTCGATGTCATAACCTTGGCTTTGGTTCCAGTTCTGTGGCCTTTGGGAGCTCCTGGGAGGCCAGAGCCATGCAAAATCTTTAATTCTTCATGATAATATTGTGGAGTTTTGTTCTGAGTCAACCTGGCTACAATGGAACTACATTTCCCAGAATCCTCTTCAGCATGCAGTTCCAGGTCGGAGTTGGACACACTAGCAGTGCATTTGAGATTTGGGAAGTGGAAGGGAAGCAGCAGCCATTTTGCTCTGGGGGTTCCCATGGTTAAAGGTGGTGAGGCAGGTGCTCGTGGTCACCAGTGTGCCCTCGCTCTTCTTTCTGCTCTGTCTTCCCAATTGCTATCCTTACTGACCAACGCCCCAAGACCATTAGATGCTTGGCAGCAAATCAGAAGTGGTGGCTATAAAGGGACAAGCTGCTCTTTGCAGTCCCACTCTGCCTGGGTCCCCAATTCCTTTTCAACCTCCAAAGGTGCTTCAGAAAGGCTGATGGCTTTCCCCAGATCCTCCAACTCCCCTCTGCAGGCCTTCATTTCCCCAGCTCCTCCCACAATTGTGCAAAGCCTAATTCCTTTAATAGATGCCACGGCCCATATTATTTATAGAGGCTCTGCTCCTCTGGTGGAACCCTAACTGACACCAGAAGCCACGTACTGAACAGACAGTTTTGCCCTTGGAGACCTGGTAAGTGACAAAAACCACCTTATATTTATAGCACTGCCTTACTGTTTACAAACCCTGTTCACATCATTTAAAAACTCAACCCTAAAATGATTAAATATGGAAACCAAGGTTGTGAGATGCGAGGTGACCAAAGAACAACAAAAGAAATGCCAACACATTTCGAGGCAATCTGGACTGAGGAATCGCCCAAGTAACTCAACGTGAAATGATTCAAATGATTCTCTGTCCAGGGACCACAGACAGAAAAGACTGAGGCAAGATCTAGCCACAAGGATTATTTTAGAGCATTCTATACGATTAACAGCTGCTAGAGGCCCAAGCACCGCCCAGCATGCCTCACTACTCAGCCATTTGCAACCCCTTCCATGTTCAAACTGGCCAGCACAGCCTGCCAAGTTCTGTGTGAACACCTGGCCCTCCTTTCAGCCTCTCGTTTAAAGGGAATGGGGGATGCACATAGGATATAAACTTGCATCTGGTCATGACAGGCACCCAAGATACCCGGTGGTGAAATTCTCCCCCACAACTCCTTACCTTGGGCAGCTGTGTTTCCTCTCTCTCCTGTTGGACTCTTTCCTTTGCCCATCTTCCTCTCTTTCTTTGCCTTCTTCGTCCCTCCTTCCAATAAGGCCTTAAGCCCACCGTTGACATTTATAAATCCCACGAGCTGTACAGAGGTAGCGCTATGCCCAGCTTACTGGGAAGGAGAGTGGTGTGGTAGCCTGACTCAAATAGAAAGACTCTGGGTTCTCATGCCCTTTAAGGAAAAGACTTTGACTCTACCAATCCGGTATTCCATTCCTTTATGCACCGACGGCGTGTAGAACCGCATCATCGGGTGAGTGGATGAGCAGACACCCAGCCAAGCATCAGGGTCCAGGAGGACAGAACGTTGTGGCAGCTCCCCAGAGAAGGTGGGAAGAATGAATCTTCCAACAATGAGATTCTTTTGAAAGATCAAGTAAATAAAGGACAGGAGGGACTTAAGAGATTTCTAGGGAAGACAGAACCAGAAAAGAATCCACAAACTTACCCATAACATCATATTTAAATTCCTTCAGGTGACATCAAGGCTCTTTACAATCTTAGGGCTTTTTCTCCACTCTCAACCCTTTCCCTCTGAACACCCTAAAACTCAACCTTCCACTCCAGCCATTAAAAAAAAAATGTTGTTTTTTTCATGCAAGACCAGCATGCTTTTACAGGTGTATTCCTTTACCTATGCTCTTTCTTCCCTCTACCTGAAAATGCAACTCACCCCTTCTCCACTAGACAATAACCTACTGGTCATCAAGATTTAATGGGCTCAGATACATCCACCTTGTACATGCCTTTCCTGATCCTCCCCCAGGCTCAGTGCCCAGCCCCAGGCAAAGTTCACGATGAACCTGCTGAGGGTCAACTGGGCATGGCTGCCATGATCACCGAGCTTGTCTGCCTCCCTGGCTGGACTGTGCGCCCCTTGAAGGGGCAGACTGTTCCCTGCTCATCCTCACGTTCACAGCCCACAGGCAACACAGGGTGACGCCATGACCATCATCGCTCATGTCTTGATGAGCTTCTGCAAACTAGGATTGTAGAGCTGGAATTGGTCTTTGGATCAGCATCTGGGTGGGATGAAGGAGAAACTTAATCTCACTTGTATCAGAAACCATGCCTCATCAATGAATTTTCAGACACCTCATGAGTGAATTTTCAAAAAACTGGCTAAGCTCATGACAGAAGGTAAAGGGCATAGGTGAGAGCCGCCACCACACATACATCAATCTAGAGACCAGTTCTCAGCACCCCGGGAAGTGATACCACCTCAATCTTCCAAACCACAAAATTTTGCCACACCAGATTCATGATCACTCTTCTCTGGGGATAAAGAAGCCAACGACCTGTTTTCAGATTCTTACACAAGGTCCCCAATCCAGACATGCCACTAAAGCCTAAAAATGTATATATGGGTAGAGAGGAGATACAGGTAGTGATACAAACAGGTACAGAGGACTGTCAGTTGTCTTACCTTTCCTGCGAGGGCACCACTGTCCATACTAGCTCACAATGTTCTCTCTTTTCTTTAAACTTTCAGCGTATTTTTTTCTAACAATTCTTGAACGCTTCTGCGATGCCACCTCTCTTCCTGGGTATATGAGGTCAGACAGTCAATATTGCAAACTCCTTCTGGAGAAAGTGTGACACACCTCATGGCTGAATATCCCTATGGTCACCTTCTAAGTACTCCCCTTAGGAAGCTGTGCACCAACACCAGCGCCTAGTCCACCCTTCAAAGCAATTTTGGAACTCATTTCTGGAATGACCATCAGAGCTGTCATGACCAAAATCTGACACGTTCGCGAACTTGCCACCATGTGCTTATGTTGGCACCACTGTCCAAACAACTCAGTTAAGGTGTCATAATCTTGGTGAGGTACAACAGCTCTGATGGCCATTCCAGAAAGAGTTCCAAAATTGCTTTGAAGGGTGGACTAGGCGCTGGTGTCGGTGCACAGCTTCCCAGTGGGAGTACTTGGAAGATGACTGCAGTGACATTCAGCAATGAGGTGTGTAGCACTTCTTCTAGGATGAGTTGGCGAAATTAATTGTCTGACCTCGTATGTCTCACCTCCACATCTAGAATGGCAGCTACGGGAGTCACTGTGTCTCTGCTCCTCTAGTCTGGAGCTCTAGCACAATGCCTGTCGCAGGGTAGATAATGACTGGTAGTTGTGGACTGGGCAGACAGTGAGACGAGGCTCATGCTGCCAGCAGCCGCGCCCCTGCCCCTTCTGGACCTGGCCAGAGCCACTCGCTAGAACATGATGACAAGCAGGAGCTCTGTGGTTGGACTAAGCCAACCGCAAGGCGCTTGAAGCACGCACGGGAACCGGGCAGTCGGCTCCCCCATACTGCCAACAACCCAGGTGAGGCCCAGGAAGGGGGCGGATGCAGATCAGGATGGGCGAGGTTGTGTCAGCCCCACACAGGGAGCCGGGGGCAGAGGGAGTGGAGAGGCCATGTCTCGTGGGTCTTCCACACCAGCTGCCAAGCAAAGAAGCTGAGAAAACCCCACAAGGAAGAAAGGAGATGTTCTCATCCCTTCTTTTTCACGGGCAGCCCCACAAACCTGTCTGCAAAAGGAAGTCACAAGCAATTCTTGTGGACATAATTTGGTAGTAACAAAAGAGACAGGAAGCACACATACCAAAGAGGTAACCTCTGCCCCCTTTACGACATAAGGTCCACAACACAGATGTTATACGTGTGTTTCACGTACGTCATATACCGTCTATATTATAGAGGTATATGCATGTATGAGACATATACAGGCTCCCCCACTAGGTGAGTCGTCTAGGACCCTGTCTGCACCGTGCACCAGCTGGCGTGGTTGGGAGAGGCTGCGTGCGGCGTCAATGAGTGTTTTTGGAGACTCTTTCAATGCATTTGCCGAATTCGTGACGGGTGATTGACACAAACAATGTGCAGCACGACAACGCACCTGCCCGCACCGCGCTGAGTGTTCAGCCGTTTTTTGACCAAAAACAGCGCGACCCTGTGCTCCACCCTCCCTCTCCACCTCATCTCATCCTAAGTGACTTTTTGCCTGTTTGTTTCACCGGCTGAAACAAGTCCTCAAGGGAAACGTTTTGCCAATGTGGAAGAGGTAACACGAAAAAAATGGCACATGCACAAAACTGCATCAGAGCCACAGGGTCAAAACCTGCTGTGCAGTGGGAAGTGTCCTGATAGTTGTACTGCACCAGACGGAGTACTCTGAAGGTGCTGAAGTGTAAACATGTAAGAAGAGACACACAAGTTTTTATAAATAAATTCTGGTTGTTTGCCCCCCCCCCCCCCCCGCCTTGCGAACTGTGTGACACCCCAGGGGCACCTTCTCCATTCTTCGCGAGCTAGGTATGACACGAAGCTTTCTGGGACTCATTCTGATGTTTCAGGGGAACTTGTTTGCGCGATAAATTGTTATTAAAGTGGGACTCTGATGAACAGACCACATGACTGCATAAAAGCGTGTTTCCATAGAAAACCACCTAAAATTTCCCATCCTTCCTCCGAAACTTATCCCTGTCTTGCATCAGGGGATAGTCCTTTGAAGAAAAGCTCCGATAAACTACCTAATGGGAACATCAGTAATTGTTTTATGAGCCATTTCCCTGGTAAGAAACAACCAAAAATAGGATTATGGCCTGACGGACTGCCTCAATTGAGCAGACGAGCTTCCTGTAAGCCCCGGCAGACCTCCCCAGCCTCAGGCACGTGGGCTCTCAGCTGCTCTGTGGGCGCAGACGATGCTGCCAACACCTTTCAGGGTGACTTTGCTCACAGTCTTCCTCTCCGCCAACCTTCTCTGCGTGGAGTTGAATACCCACATCCCCTGAGGTCACTTAACTGGTGCAGCTTAAGTCAGCTCATCCCTAAATGGGACACGAACCCACACACACTGATCTACTCCCACCTCTGAGGAGCCATGTGTGATGTTCTCATACCTGAAATGCTTTTCCTGTTCCCAGCTCAGACCGCCTTCCAGTCCCACCTGCTCCACGAAGCGCCTTCCGTAATAACCACTCCAGGCCCCAGTGTGAGCCCCATAATTCCGACTAGCTAGCAAGTCACCCACGCAGATGTTTAAAAAGCACCGATGACCCATTCAGCTCTTCAGTTGTCAGTGGTTCAGTTTCCACACTGGACTCCGCTTCCTAATTCCTTTGTAACCTTCCACAGTGTCAGAAACATGGTTAAACGCTCCCTGCAGAAGTACTAAAAGGTAAGACCACGAGGAAAAGCAGGACTGTCTTGCATTGCAGTGTAGGGAAAGCAGCTGGGCACCAATTTATGACTTTGACTAACATGACTCAGTGCCCAGCATGGGCCAGGCTCTGCACTTGGAACTTAGGGTATGGTGTTCTCAATCAAAGGTGATGGACTCTTGATGCCTTCTAATAAATAAGAGAACATTTGGACGTGCTAGTCTTCAGAAAATGGAAACACGAATCGCTATGCCAGAAGTGGTTTTGTTTCATTTTGTTTTGAACTCCTCATTGCAGCATAAGCAAGCAGCAGCACCCTGGAAAGACACCAAAGCAGCTAACAGTCTGATCTTAGGACATCCTGGAGGGGCAGGGCATTTAGGAAGCCAGGTGCAGGCCTTCACTTCCGGAAGAGCCAAAGACAGCAAGCCACTTAGAACGCTCGTGAATTCACTCCTGCAGGGCTCCTGATAAGCCTCAAAAATATCTGTATCCAAGACCAGTGTGAGGCCATCACTGGGTCAGCAAGCAGAGGCTGCACCTTGAAGGAGCCAGGATGCAGGGAAGGCCAAGGTCATAAACACAGGTTCCCAGCAGTGAGGTTTCCCAGGTTGTAGCCTTGCGTTGGCATCGCATCCAACATTCTTTCCAACCTTCACCTTACAGACTAAGAGAATGGAGAAGGATCAAGTCCCCAAACATTGGGGACACATTTCTCAGTCAATTAAGGCTATGGATGGGAGCTGTCTGAATTTCGACTCTCCTACCCCCTTCAGGAAGGTGGAAAATCCAAAGTAGTGTTAACACTTGGGCACCCCTGAAGCTGTCTGTGTCTCCTCTCGCTGTGGTCTTGGGGGTCTCAGGAAGAGGAGAGCCTGGGAGGCCTCACGGTCTGCCAGGCTTTGGGTTAGACGTGGAGGCAAACACAAGTCACGTTCCTGAGGGCTGAGCCTCGATTTTTCAACCCCAACCTACTCCTGGCTGACAGCTTCAACAAAACTTGCCAGACACATCAGTAATGAGAAACAGCCTGTTGTGTAGAAATGCCTGTGGGTTTCCACTGTGTCTGTGACTGTCCCCAGAAGTCCGTCAGAAAGCGCAGTTAACCTGAAGGTGCAGACACCCCCATAGCCGAGAGAACCGTAAGGAAAGATGCCAATTTCCCAGCGCTGGAAATGGGGGTGGGAGGAGGAAGTCACTGCTGATACAGTGAGAGAATGACAAACAACTCCCGGAGCCCTCTGAGGCCCCTACTGCCCTGGCACGAAGAGGTGCTGGGCAGGTGAGAGCTAAGAGGGACAGGCTGCAGACAGGAGGAATGCTGGGAGACAGGCCAGGAGCCAGGTCTGGACCAAGCCGCCCATATGGCCGACAGCAGGGGTCAGCGTGGCCTCAAAGAGTTCTGGAGACAGAGGGGGGCCTCTGAGACGGGCTCGCCCAGCCCCCTACACCACAGAGGTGAAGAGCTATTCGGCAGCTTGTCCAAGGTCACAAAAGCAATGAGTGGAAGGCCCAGGGCCAGAATCCAAGCCCAGCGCTATCGGAGACAAGGAAACAAACATTTTATCCCACTTTAGTTAATTATATCCATTCCTTTCTATGCTCTCAGACACGGGTGACTGTGGTGATGAGCCCAGGCCCTGGAGCTGGTTGGAATTCCAGCAGCTCAGCCTGCCACTGACTATGTGACCATCAGCAGGTGACCTTACTTCTCTGTGACTCAGCTTCCTCATCTAGCAAGTGGAGGTAACAGTGCCTACCTCATGGGGCTTCTGTGAAGCCTCCTAAATGAGTTAATCCACGAAAGGTGCAGTGCCTGGCACACAGTAAGTGCTCGGTAAGAGGTAAGGAGGAACTTCCGGGGAAGCGGGGAGAATCTTCGTTTTGGTTCCACCCCAACACACCTGCTGCCCAACCCTCAACTCTTCCGGGTCACAGGTTACCTACCGTCTCTTCCCTGCAGCGTCTGGGACCAAAGCTTCTGAAAAGACGCACTGTGGTTTCCTAATCCAGCCAGGTATCAGAGGTAAACTGGCCCAAAAGACGTGAGAGGTAGGTAAGTGTTCCTTTGGGCTACGGCCGCCCAGCTTGCAGGACCCCGGAGGCAGAAGTTAGCTCTTTCGAGCCTCACTCCTTACCTTCCTGGCCCGCCCACTCCCTTGTGCTCCGGAATCTGCTTTCTCACCCTCATCACGTCCTGGAGTCCCTCACATCTTCTGTGACTCATCAGGCTGTCCAGCCTCACTCACCTGCCCATCCCACCTACACTCCCAGGCGAGCCGGCTCTGCGATGCTGTCCTTGCTCCTCGGAGATCCCTGTGCCCCCTCATCCTTCTACCCTCAGCACATGGAGAGATCACTCCACATCCCTACCTCGCGTCCAGACCCCCAAACTTGGTGGCATGAAGTTAGGAAACCAGGCAGATGGCCTCCAGTGCAGGCGTGACCCTGGATCATCTGTGACTCACTGAACACTTTACGCAATCCCACAGAGCCCACCTCCCCACCCACCAGCCCCCGGGCTCCTCTAGCTCTGACTCTGACCATGGCCTTTGCCTCAGGGTTCACCCAGGAAGCCCAGGCCACCAAATAACCTGTGTGTCAAGCACTCTTGCAGACTAGGGGTTCTCAAACTTTAGCATGCATCCCAACCCCCTGAGGGTCTGGTTCCAAAGCAGACTTGGCCCTGAGCTTCTGCTGGATGCTACCGGTGGTCCCCAACGTTCTAGGGAATCTATATACATGAAGTTTAATGTCTGTGTTTTTCTAGATGTATTATTTTAATCTTCAGGACAAACCTGCAAGAGAGGCGTTAGTCCCGTTTTACAGATGTAGACACTGAGGTTCAGGGAGGTTAAGAAACCTGTCCCAAGTTTCACACTGCTTGAAGGCAGGACTCCTGAAGATGGGAGAAAGACGGGTTATAAAACTGCCACAAAGTCCCTGTGCTAGCTAGCGACCCCAACTGAGAGCCGGAGGCCTGAAAGCAGCGACTGGAGAGCAGTTCTTTCTCCCCATCACCACGGAAGCAGACCTCCATGGAAGATGGGGAAACTGTTTGACTTATGCAGAGAGTAAGAGAACATACGTGCAACCTCTCACTGGCAGGACCAGGGACGGTGTGGCCCCTCTGAGGGCTGCAAAGGCTGAGAGCATTGCCCACAGCACGTCCCCCCTCCACCTCTCACTTCCCTCCTCTTCGGTCTCCAAGTCCAAGGCCGCTCTTGGTCTCTCTCTCTCTCCGGGTTTCCAGCAGCTCGGACCTTTGACAACTCTCCTCGCACCCATCTCCGTGTGGCTTCTCACAGAGGTGCTCCTTTCTCCTGCCATCCCTCTGACCACCCTGTCTAGAACTCCCCCTTCACTGTACACGTTCCCAAGAGCTTGCCCTTGACCCTCACCTCAATCATCCAGGTGGTTCTGCCTTTTCTGGGGACACCACTAACCACAGGTCTGGCGCATCCTGTCCTCACCCTTGGAGGGCAGATCGGACTCTCCAGCACTCAGAACAGCACCTGGCCTGGGGTGGGGAAGATACAGGGCAAGCACACTCTCAATATGTGTTGAACAAATAAATAAGCTTACTCACCATTTCACCGAGCTTCCCAAGAGCTCGTCCCAAGGCCAGACTGGGCTAAAGGGCTGTGGCTCACCAGGTAGAAGATGTAACTACAATCTCTGTCCAATCACAGGGCACACAGGAAGTGATCCTATCTGCATGGCTCTCAGGGTCAACGGATATCAATATCATGACATCCCTGTAACTCACCGGACACCCAGTGGGCCCCTCACCATGGCCAGCAAGGGGGGAACTGCTGGCTTGGGTTAGTGCTAAGTAAGAACAAGGGTGAACCCTTATCAGGATGTCCTTGGCTTGGTATCACTTTTAAGGTCCAAGAAGTAACCCACCTGTCATTTCATTATTTTACTAGGATTCAAAGGGAGCACCGGTTCTTAAGTGTGCCCTCAACCCTTACACACGGTTCTAAGCTAGATCCGTCATCCCACACAGAGCAGGACTGGCCAGCGTTCCCTCCATCCCCCCAAAACAGCCTGAGTGATGCAAAGACTTTTGCATCTCCGTTGCTTACAAAAGTGCAAAGCAGGATGCAATTAAGATCCCAGAACGTCATACTTAAACTTGAGTCAGGCTGCTTAGTGACTCCATAATCTCACACAAACACTCAGGGAGCCTTGTGGAGAAATCAGCATTCGAAGAACACAGACACGTACACAGTGCCATTATGTCTAGTCTTCTGGAAATGGCACTGCTGGTCCGGGATGGCATTAACTGCTGGGTCCGATTCTGTTGATTCGCAGAGACTACAGTTGGGTGTGTTGGGGGGGGCGGGGCGGGGGGGGGGCGGAAATACTCCAAGATCTAAAAAACCACTGAGTGTGCCAACTGCCGCACTTGGCCTTTTCTAGAAGATAAATTATGAAGCATTTTTGCCAGTTCCAGTTATTTTCCCAAAGCAGAGAGTCAGATGGCCTTGGCTATCCCACCTTTAAGAAACCAATGCAATTAAACTGAATAACGATGACGTGCCCGGACAGCGCCCCCCGACTTCGTCTGCTAAAGTGAGATGCAGTCACCTGCTGACAGGCAAGCACCCACCTCCTGTAACTGCCAGACACAGCGCCAGTATGAAAGTGTACATTCAATCGATGGGGTAAAAATCCACTCAGCACTCGTCACTAACACAAAATAAGCCTATAAACGCCGGCTGGCCCTGCTGCGTTGTAAGGAATGAGCATCGACACCTAGAGTCCCTATTCAGCAGGCTAATAAGAATAATTACAGCCAGGGCAGGCATTAATCAGCTTGGCAGATTGAGGAATTCTGTTAACAAGGCTAAAATGAGTGCCAAGGAATTGCGGAAGGGCACCGCACTTCAAAGACCGTCAAGACGATGAATTCACCAGGGGTCCCCCTGCCAGCCTTCCTCCTCCAGGGCTTTCTGGAGAAAGCTGCCTTTTGGTCCCTGTCCTCAGAGGTGTGGTGACCAGCGAGGGGACGCAGCGTGGCCACATCTGTGAGGTGCGTTCCAGTGCAGTCCCTGCAGGAACTGTGGCCGAGGGCACTCACCCCAGACCCTCTTGACTTTAACGGCACCTTGGCTTTCAAACCACTATAACCCCGCTTTTCACCTAAACTAACCTCGGGGATTCGCGGCATAAGGTTATGGCGGCCATTAGCCAACTGTTCCTCAGGGCTGGGATCTAATCCAGGCTCTGCCACCGAGCGTCTGCACAAGCTCTGTAACTTCTTTTTTTATTTTCCTTAACTTTTCTTGGCATCAGTTTCCTGATCTGCAATATGAAGCAAATGCGGGTACCTTTCTCAGAATGGTGTTGTGAGGATTAAATAAGAGACTATACCTAAGAGCCTGATGCTGGATCTGCACGCCTTCTACCGGCAGCTGTGATTTTCACTCCCTGCCTGTTGGGTGCGGAGCCCTGTACAGAAGCTCTGAGACCAAACAAAACATTCAGCAATACGGACACATGTCCAGGAGACATGGGTGCTGCACCTGGGCAGTGGGAGGAGGGCACTTTTTTTCTTTTACTTTACATCCTTTATAACACGGAGACTGCTACCTGTCCTCTCGAATCTTCTTATCTTCCATAGTAGCTGGCACATGGCTGCCAGGCTCCTTTGCATTTGTCAGCCTCCCTTGCAGCTAGCATGGCATGGACTGAATTTTCTCGAAGGGTACGTGGGCAGAAATGATGTGTGTCACTCCCAAGTTTGGCCACGAAGCCTCCATATGTACTGGACCATGCTCTTTCACCTTTTATGAGCAGGAAAGATGGTGGTGATAACAAGAGTGACCTTAGGAACCACGGGTTGAAGAGAGCAGAACTGCCATCAGCCTGGGAGCCGGAGTGGCTATGTGGAACAGGGATCCCACCTTGTCATCAAAACATCCCCTTGAAATTGTTAGGAAGGACACATCTATTGTTTGAGCTGCTAGGCTCTTGAGTCTGTTACAGCAATTTGGCCTGCCTAATTAATTCAGTGCCTTTCTATGTTATATGAATTTTAAAGTATAGATGTAATGCTTTTGGTGTTTAAAAACTACTTCAATGAATTTCCAAGTATGTCTTTTCAAAAGATGCACAGTTAGGGAGTATCGTAATCCCTCTCCACAATCTTCATAACTTCTACTCTATAATGCATGCTGCATGATGGGACTAACTCTCTTCAGATCACAATGTTGTCTTAACATCAACTGGTAAACTTTCAATGGGTTCCCATTACCCACAGATAGGAGATACATATCGGGTGCCAAAAAATTGTATACACATTTTAAGAGATGTATCTATGTATTAAGATAGACACTGATGGAACCACTTTAACCAACTTGAGCACCTCTTGTAATTGCAGAAGTCAAATGTGACTTGTATTTATCCTTTCTTATTGGTATATAGTGAGCATAAAAATTTTAATACAGACTTTTCCTTTCTTAAAAAGTGTATACAGGGGAGTTCCCTGATGGTGTAGTGGCTTAAGGCTTTGGCGCTGGCACTGTCAGCGCTGCGGCCTGGGTTCGATTCCCAGTCAGGGAGCTACCCACATACCAAAAAGCAAAAAAAAAAGTGTATACAGCTTTTTGGCAGAGTGTGTGTGTGTGTGTGTGTGTGTGTGTGTGTGTACGCTCATATATTCACAGACAATATTTATTGAACATCTACTATGTCCCAGGCACCTTATTAGTAACAGGGATACCACAGTGAACAAAACCAGCATGGTCCTTGCCCCCGGGGGTATAATCAGGGTGGGGATTTAGACCAGGACAGACAATTATACCCAGTGAGTGAGACGAGTGCTCTGGTGAAAGACACACAGGCTGCCTGGCAGTACCCCCAGAGCAACAAGCCCGCCCCTGGGGCTCCACACTGCTTAGCACAGCACAAAAAGCCTCCACAATCCACCCAAATCCGCCTTGCCAGCTGGCTCTCGCCTTACATCTTCCTCCTCCCACCTCCGGGTACATGGGACTTCCATGCCATTTCTAAAGGAACCATGGACCTTCACTCATCCATGCTCGGTGCCTTTCCCCAGAGCCTGGAATGTTCTTCCAGCCTTTCTTTCAAAATTCTAATTATCCTCAAGGGTCAGCTCAAATGTCGCCTCTTTAGCAAAACCAACCCCAATTCCAACTCAAAACGAATCGCGCTCTTCCTCGCTTCCTACCTGTACCTGGTTTCTATGCCAGGTATTTCATTCTGCCTTGCGGTTAACTGTTTTATTATCTGTCCACGCCACCCCACCCCCCACCCCCCAGTGAGGCATTTGTCTGGGACACTCTCATGGACTCTTATAGGCACTCGAGAAATGCTGTGTTGAATGGATAAAAAGATAGATCAGACCCAGGCAACGGAAGTGAAAACCTGGACTATGAAGCTGAGCGGATTCGAATGTGATGGTGATAGGTTTACTTAGGAAAGTTTCATGGAGGAAGTGAGTTTTAGTGGGAAAAGGAAACACACAAGCAAGAGGAGAGGAGCAGGGGGGTGGTATTCCAAGGACAAGGGCAATGAAAAAGCCAGAGTTTCTCAAATGTTCCATGCAAAGGGTAGCAAACAGGTTACTTAAAATGTGGTGTCTGAATTAGAGATAAGACTAGAGGGGAGAGAACCCCGGGGGAGCATAGCTCTATAAGTCATAAAGAACCAACGCACAAAGGCAGGACCCCTAAAACTGATCCTTGGGGAAAACAATGAACTTAGAAGGGGGGCTGGAGGAACAAGTCACCCAGGAAGATGTCAGGCGTTAACTGTGTGGGGAACACTCAGAACCTGGGCTAGAACAGTAGCTGCAGAAACAGGAAGAAGAGGGGAAAGCTGGAGTCTGCACAGGGGAAGAAGCCACGAGGGACCGTGTGAATGTGGAGGTCAAAGAAAGTGACAGCAAGATTACACCCAGGTTGCAATACAAGAGGAAAGATGACCTTGCTTATCAACGTATTAAGTTTCAGGAATCAGTACAGTGCTAGGGTGGTACTGAGGTCAGATGGAAGTCAACACCAGTTGAGATTCTGTGGGGGCAGAGTTATTAGGTTCAAGTTCAGGGAACTGCGAGGGGAAATAGGAGCGGCCAGTGACACCACAGACACTCCCTGCGTGCAGTTAACCTGCGATGCCCCATCAGGGTAGGATACAGTCAAGGCATACAACCAAGACTTCGCCCGGCTGTGTCCCGCCCACTTCTGTTCTTGCTTTTGCCAGCCTCCCTTTGCCCTTCCTCCCTCATCACAGTTAGTCAAGGGCATTTTTTCCAAACTTCTCCCGGACCCCAATGCCTTTACTGGTACACAGGTTGTGACCTGCACAACTCCAGGGGGAGTCATTCTCACACAGACTATGAAGTGAACAGCAGCTCCTAGAGCTGTGCAGTGCACAACCTGTGCAACCATGGGCCACGGCCCTGTTTGACACCACACACATTAGCCAATTTATGGTTACAGACTTATCACCAGCAGTGTGCAACAAATGGAGATCTTACAAGGGCCCCAGAGTAAGTAAAAGGAGAAGAATAAAAGCACTCGGATCCGAGGACTTAGGAGAGATGCTACACAACCAAGTGGAAGATCTGGAAGCTTTCCGTAAATGGTCACAGCTAAACCCATGTGGCTGGGTAAGCTCTCTTGGGGAGTGAGTTCCAGAAAAACCCCTCAGAGGTGAAGAGAGCACAGTAGCAGCTAGAAAGGCTGGCCCGCCAGCGGCAAGAGTCATGGGGGTGGGGACAGTGTGAGCCTTGGACCCAGCAGGACGGGTGTGGCTACAGAAGGGCTCCACTGGGACCCTCTGATCGTAAATGCAGAGTAGTCATTTACCCCGCGTGCAGCTGGGGCCAGGCAGGGAGAGACACCACACACCACGCTCTCTGCAAAAGATTCGCTCATCTGCCTGGGCTACGGGCTGCCTCCTCTAAGGGCTACTGTGGTCAGGTAGCAGGATTCGTTCTGTTCCAAGAATATCAAAGCATTTAAGGGTCATCCCTGGACCACCGTGGTGGGCACTTCATGAACCGATGTGTTTCTGTGGCTGATTAACACGCGGTCGTGTTAATACAGTAAGATAAGCATATGGATCTCCGTGAAGATGGTGTCTGTGTGTATGGAGTGAAAGGAAAACAGAGAGGAAAAAAAATCCACCAAAGATTCCTTGGGCTGGGGAAGGGCGCTGGGCCAAACCATCAAGAGGCACCAAGGTTTGGGGAGGCTGGAAGACAAGGGGCAGGAAATGGGGGCGGGGGGAGTAACAGGTAGGAAAAGTTGGAGAAGCCAAGGCTCCTAGGTCTTTGTGTGCAAAAATGGAGCTAGTCAGCTCCGAGAAGAAATAAAGGAAAGGACTGAAGCAGAAGCTCCATCCACAGCCAACATGACAGAAAGACTCGCACATCGCTTTCTATTGTAGCGCTCGGGGCCACCTCGTGACCTTCGTAGAAGGAAGTTGGCGGATCCTCTCCGTTTCTCTGGGAAGGCAACTCCGCCTGGGTTGCGGGTGAAGAGCAAGGAGGCAGGTCTCGGTTGGGGCGAGACAGATCAAAGGCGCCTATTTCCGCTCCCAAGGTGGGGACACTGGCCGGGGACCGCAGGCACCTTCCGGGCCGGAGCTCAAGGTGAGCCGGGCTCCCGGCGGCCAACAGGTAGGGAGGGCTGGGGGCCACTCCTCCCGCACGTGTTGGTGTGGGGTGGGGGGAGGCTCGGCCCAGCGGAGCGGCAACTGGCAACCCGCGCGTGGCCGGGCCGGATTCGCGCCCGGCTCCCGGCGGCCCCGCGGTCACTCCCCGCCGGGCCGCGCCGCCAGCGTACCCCGGCCGGGTCTCCCGGGAGCCGCCCCGGCACCCTCGGCGCCCCAGGCCGCGTGCCGCAGCCGCGCCCCGCCGAGCCCCGCACCCCCGGGGCCCGAGGGTCCCCCGCGCGCACTCACCCAGCCACAGGAGCGCCAGCAGCAGCGGCCTGGGCGCCGGGCGCCCCATGCTCGCCGGGCGGGAGCGACTCTCCTCCTCCTCCTTCCCCGCCGCCTCTCCTCCTCCTCCTCCTCCAGCTCTGGCTGCTCCAGAGTCGGCGCTCCTCCGCCTGGGCCGCGCGCCTGCTCCGCTCTCCGCGCCAGCCGAGCAATCCCAGCGCCGGGCGTACGTGCGCCCCTAGCTCCCGCCCGTCCGCCTACCTCCTCCCCGCCCTCCTCCGGCCGGCCGGGCCCCGGGAGCCGGGCGCCAGAGCCGCTCGGCTGCGCCTCGTGTGCAGCCCCGGCCGCTTCCCGAAAGCAAAAGGGAAGAACCGCAGCGCCCGCCCGCCCGCGCCTCCCATCGGGCGCTTTGCCAGCAACAAACACAAACTTTCCCAAGCCCCTCCCCGCTCCAGGTAACGGAGCGAGCGCCGGGCCCGCCTGCTTAAAGGGGAGGAGGCGGCGGAGCCCACCCAGCTCTCCCCTCCGACCCCCGCCCCACGACAAACTTTCCTCCGACCTTTAAAAGTTGGCCTTGGAGAGACTCGCCTGGAAATCCCATCCATCGCTTTAGCTCCTTTCCGGGACACCCCGCGTTCCACCACTCTGGAGTCACCCACGCTTGTCTGCTCTTCCCTCAGCCAACTGCCCCCACGTTCAACCACCGGACCCAAGCTAAGCCAGCAGCGTGGCGCTTGCTAAAAATTCTTCAGATAGGACTGAAAGAGATGGACCGACTTGAAAGGCCATGGATTCCAACCTCTTCATGGGACCCAGGCCTTGAGTGTTCAGGTGACTTGCGCCAGGATTCTCAGCGAAGTGACCGGGCGGGAACCCCGTCTCCCTGGCTCTGCTCCCCGCTCTGTGCCTGGGTGGGGCTCGCCCGCCCTCCCCCACCACCTCCCTCCCTCTCCCACCACCTCCCTCCCTCTCCCTCCACCTCCCTCCCTCTCCCTCCACCTCCCTCCCTCTCCCACTACCTCTTTCCTGTCTCCAAGGGTACCTGTGGCACCGATTAGAACACGTTCCCCCCCCCCCTTAAAGAAGAAACAAAGAAGAAAACACTATTAATAGCCACAGCGCTGCATATGGAAATGTACTCATAAGACTTCACATTCATTGCTTAAGTGGACCCAACTGCCTGCCAGTTAAGATTCTTCCTTTCCCCATAATAGGGTTTGTGCTTTTGATTTGAATACGAAGGCCCAGCATTAGGGGCAATGTTAGTGTCCATTGTTTAAAACCTCACAAGGATGGTTCAAAGGTGCCCCCTGCCCCCCCCCCACACACACACACCACAGTCTCTCATTAATATATGCAAAACAAGTCACAGATGTTAGTGAGGAAACTGCCTCAGTTGGGGAGAGAAACATGACTTTTACTTGGGTGCATCATTATTTCCACTAACAAGTGTTTTTTGTTTGCACTTACAAATGTTGATCAGCCAGGTATGAAGCCTTCTGGAAGAGACTCAAAAATACATCCCTGGTGGCAACGATGTGACGATTCTTAACGCCAAGGCACTGTACGCTTAAAAATGGGTAAAGGGGTAAATTCTATATTTTAATACAATAAAATTTTTTTGTAATTCATTTTTGCCACCATGCCTTTTTTTTTTCATGCTGTTCACCCACACTGTCCCTCCTTTCCACTTCCCATCTCATAGAATCCTCCAGAATTTCTCTGGGATGTTTTTCAATGTAATTGAATCAACTTTAAATGCAAGCCTCATGTTAGGCCTTGGGAGATGCTGGAGCTGCAGAGAGGAGAAAGGCCCGGCCCCTCCAGAAGCTCAGATCTTTCTACCCACAGTGCTTAGTGTCTGAACCACACATTCTGGCACTTAATCCCACTCATTTTAACACATGCTGTGGACTGAAATGTTTGTATCGCCCCTGATTCCTACAGTGAAGCCCTAATCCCCAATGGTATTTGGAGATGGGACTTTTGGGAGGTAATTAGGTCCTGAGATTGGAGCCCTTGTGGATGGGATTAGTGTCCTTATAATAAGAGACGGGAGAGAGATGATCTCCGACCAGGGAAAGATGCAGCCAGGGGATGTCTGTCTGCCAACCAGGAAGCAGGCCCTCACCAGGGAATGCATCGGCCAGGACCTTGATCTTGGACTTTCTAGCCTCCAGAACTGTGAGAAATAAATGTTTGCTATTTAAGCGCCCAGTGTATGGTATTTGTTACAGTAGTCCAAACTGACTTGGACAGCACAACATACATGCTGCTCCCATCTCGGTCTAATCATGGAAGTGCCAAAGAGGCTGTCACATTCTCGTTTTGTATCTCCCGTTATTATGACACAGTCGACGTTTGCTAAAAACTTTTGTTTGACAAAGTGCAAGTCAGGAGTATGCCTGACATCTGGTAGGTCTTCAATTAATATCTGTAGAGTGACTTAATGGCAAGCACAGGGCTAGACCCTGGGAATACAGAGGTGGGTAAGACAGTTTCTGCCCTTGAGGCGCTTACGGTCTGTGCATCATGACTATAGTAGGTGTGACAGCATGTGTAAGGTGTAGTTGTGACACAAGGGAGTGGTCAGTCCTGGGGGAGATTTGTCAAAAGAACTACTCAGAGGGGTTGACTGTGAAGTAAGTCTTCAAGGGTCAGCAGGTCTTTAGCTATGAGGTGTAGGGATGAGCTAACAACAGGTGTATATTTAAAGTGATAGGGGTTCTTATCGCCGCCACTCCCTGCCCCCCAGGTGATATTAAATTAATGGGACATCTTATAATCAAGGAAATGACAGCGGTTAGTAGTTGAAATAGAAATAAATGAGACTGTTCAGGCAGGGGAAGTAAAATGAGACTGAAGTGGATAGCCTAGTGGTGGTGGCCAGTCGCCTGTGTCATGACAGTCAGCCCAAGACAGCTGTTTTTGTAGCAGAAAATTATAGTAAATATTAATCACTCCAGACAGTTGGTCATAACCACCACACCCTTTGGATAGCCCTGAGTGGATACCAAAGGACAAAATACATTTCTAACTGAGGAAACATAGCACCCGCCGCAGCAACACCAGCATAATTTGTTCATCCGTGACTCTGGGATCTGATAATGCTTTTATTATGGAATTTAGAGTGAGTAACCTCTGATACAGGTAAGGCTTTGCTCCAATCAGCTGT
Organism: Lyroderma lyra; assembly: GCA_004026885.1. Classification (NCBI taxonomy): domain Eukaryota; kingdom Metazoa; phylum Chordata; class Mammalia; order Chiroptera; family Megadermatidae; genus Lyroderma; species Lyroderma lyra. The sequence continues at coordinate 91,027 of PVJL010004702.1, read as the reverse complement.
GCTCAGTTTGGTTAGTCTGCAGGCTGGCCTCGGGAAGGAAAACTCACTCTCTAGCGACTCTGAGCCACGCTCAGCCCCAGAGAGGTGAATCCCACATGGGTTTCCTTGGCCAGGTCCCGGAGATCCGCAGAGGCTCTGGTCATTATTGTCTCTTAATTACACAGGTCTGTCTGTAGGCATTGGCCCCAGAAAAACCTCCTAAATGCCCCTGCCTGCCCACGGCTGGCCACTTTTCTGGCTGAGATCCATGAAATCACATTATTATTTAAAGTTGAGAATGGAAATGGTAAAGATCCCAGTGAATGACTTTGGTGACAGTCCCATGTACCCAGACTTGGCCATCCCCAGATCACCATGACCCCATGTCACTCAGCAGAGTGATAGGGGATGGAGTGGGCTCCCAGGCAGCATTTCAACCCCCTACTCATTTTCATAAGATACTCTGTGTTGTGTTTCCCGGTGTCTATTCCCCGTCTTGAAGTTAAACAGGTGGTCACGAATCAGAATGAAATTTAAGATTTAATCATAGAATTAGGGAATGGAATTACAAGTTAAAAAGGGAAGGGCAGGGAGAGGAAGACTTCATTTCCTGATGAGTGAGAGTCATTCAATACTGGCAGGTCTTGGAGGAAGTTGTGGAATGCCCATTTGACCAGCTTCAAAAACAGCAAGGGGTCTCATCTGTTGGGGATGGGTTAAGCTTGGGCTGTGCTCTGCGACCTCTGACCTAACCACTGAAATGGGAGATGGTGGAGAAAATGTTCTTAGATGACTGGAACTGGCCTTGATTTCACTGCCACTGGGCCAGCAGTGTCTCCCAGCGCCCATCCTATAGCATTTACTCCTGCAGGGACAATGGGCTGTGAGAAGATTAGAAAACAGAAGGAGATGAGGCTTTTGCAATAGAAACACTCTACAAAAGTGAGGCATTATTATTACGTTAACAGGATACAGGGCCCTGGCCCTATAGGAGCTTATATTCTAGTTTAATGCATGAAAAGCTGTGTAGTGCTGCACAGTCAAAGGACTGACGCCAGGAAAGCAAACAAAATTCAAAGGCAGGTAAGTAGAGAGGAGAGGCACATGCCATTGTGTGTAGTGTTCTGCAAATATGCTATCAAGTAGGCTAAAAATAACCTCCGACAATGAATAGAGACAGGGAAGTCGATTATTAAAAAGAAGTTAGAAATAGCTAGAGGGGACTTCGAGATATTAAGACCAGGGCTGCCAACCTTGGTGGTACCCACAGGTGCCCCACTTGTGCCTTGACACTGAGCTGGGGGAGGGGGCTTTCTGCCCTTCAGGAAGGCACTGTACCCTAGTCTTCACACGGAAGCCTGGTTAGGGGAGGGGTGAAGGAGTGGGCCATATCCTTCAGCCTCTCTCACCCATTTAAACTCTGCTTCTGGGTTCAACTGGAGTATTACCTTGAGTCCTAGGCCCTACATTTAAAAAATAATTTGCAAACTAAAATGTATCCAAAGTAAGGTTGCTAGCTAAAATATAAGATGCCCAGTTAAATCTGAATTTCAGATAGACAGGGAATACTTTTTTAGGGTAAGTATGTCCCAACACTTACATGGAGCATACTTACCCTAAAAAGGTATTGTTTGTTTATCTGAAACTCAAATTCATCTGGGCAGCCTGTATTTTTTCTTGACTGAATCTATCTGATCACCCAGAGAGTAGCTACTTTATATGGAAATAGGTTCTTCTGGAAGACTTGGAGAAGATAACAGGAAGGTCTGAGTCGTCATGTGCAGATTATTTTGAAGTTTTACATTTCAAAGGAAGAATAGACTTGTGTGGGGTGTTGTGTTGAGTCACTGGGTAAAAATTGCCAGGAGACAGAACTGGCCCAGTTTGTCATAACCAGAGTTAGCTCAATGATGGTGGTACCATTTCCTCTTTAAAGAGCACTCAGCCAGAGGTGACTATGCCTACCTGTAAGGCATTCCTCCATTAGGTGGGGCCCTGACAAGCTGACTTCCAGGAAGTCCTTTAGGACCTCAAGACCGTGGGATTTATCTAAATCCAGCCAACTCTCTTTTCCACTGCCTCTTCCAAAGTTAAATCTCTGTCTCTGCTATTTCTCCCTTTTCTCAAACTTTCACCCTGCAGTGTTAGCGAACAGAGCAAGCTCGTATGCACATGCCCCGGCTTTGTTCTGAAAAACTAGGATTACTACCCCTGCTACCTACCTGCTTTCTAATGAAGAGGACTCATTGATAATTATTTCTAAAACCAAGCCATTGTTTTGAGTAGACATCTCCCCATTTTTATCCACATTGTACCTCAAAATGCCCCTCAGCACGTCATTTAGCGGGGGGTGGGGGGGTGGGGACATTTTGCAAATTTGTCTATTTCACAAGGTGCTCCGGGAGTAGCATTTTGCCAGCCAGCCACTTCAGGGTGCAGTAGTCTCCCTTATCCACGGTTTTGATTTCTAAGGTCACAGTTACAGAGGAACTGTTACCATGGTTCGAAAATACTGATAGAAAATTCACAAACAATCTATGAGTTCTAAATGGTGCACTGCTATGAGTAGCAGTGACGAAATCTCGTGATGTTTGCTCCATCCCGCGAGAGGTGACATCACCATTCTCTAGCATGTCCACGTTGTGGAGTCCAGCGGTGTCCAACCAGTTGGCTTCCCTGGGCCACCTTGGAAGAAGAATTATCTTGGGTCACACATATATACACTCATACTAACGATAGCTGATGCGCTAAAAAAAATAAAAAAAGGTTCGTAAGTAATTTTCGTCATGTTTTAAGAAAGTTTGTGTTGGGCCGCATTCAAAGCTGTCCTGGGTGGCAGGTTGGACAAGCTTGCTGTAGACGCTCCGGCTGTTAGTCACTTAGTAGCCATCTTGGTTACCAGACTGACTGTAGCAGCTGCCAGTGCTGGTGTTCAAGTAACTGTTACAGCAGCCTAACGCTGCATCACGGAGCCTACGCCAGCCACCTGACGTCATCTCCTCACGACGCCTACGTCAGTCACCTGACCTCATCTCCTCACGACGCCTATGCCAGCCACCTGACGCCATCTCCTCACGACGCCTGTGCCAGCCACCTGACGCCATCTCCTCACGACACCTACGTCAGTCACCTGACCGTCATCTCCTCACGACGCCTGTGCCAGCCACCTGACGCCATCTCCTCACGACACCTACGTCAGTCACCTGACGCCATCTCCTCACGACGCCTATGCCAGCCACCTGACGCCATCTCCTCACGACGCCTACGTCATTCACCTCACATCCTCTCATCACGTAGACCTTGCACCATCTCGCATCATCACAAGAACAGTGAGTACAGAAAATACGATATTTTGAGACAGACCACATTCACAGAAATTTTATTAGTCTATTGTTATAACTTCTCTTTTTATTATTAGTTATCGTTGTTAATCTCTTACTGTGCCTAATTTATAAATTAATGTGTATGTGTAGGGAAAAGAAAACGTGGTATAGGTAGGGTTTGGAGGCGCTAGAGAAAGGGATGATCAACGGCTCACGGGATGGAGCAAACATCGCGAGATTTCGCCACGCTACTCAGAACGTAGGCCATTTAAAACTTAGGAGTCGTTTATTTCTGGAATTTTCCATTGATATTTTCGAACCATGGTTAATCTTGTGTAAGTTTCAGGCATCCACTGGGGGACTTGGAATGTCTGCCCCAGGGATAAAGGGAGGGACGACTATATTTACTAAATGGCTTTTCTTTTCTTCTTCTTTTTTTTTTACCTTATGGTGGAAACGGGTTTGTAGCCGCTGCTTTTAGTATGTTTTTCTGGACTAAAGTTGTTGTGGCCATGCTTTAGGACCTAAAGCTTGTGGGACTTTTTGTTTTTTTAATAAAGCTTGTGGGGTCTTGATTACCCACTTACCTCTGAGTTAGGAAGAAAGCAGAGTTGCTGTCTGAGGAGCATCTTGGGCACCCTGCCCATGAAAACACCGAAGGTCCACTTCGGAGACACGTGGGCGCCCTGGTGTGGCCCCAGCACCTGCGCAGGAGGAGGTCAGACCTGCCCCGGGCGGCCTGCGTGATGGTCCAGCAGGTGCTTTCGTGCTTCACCAGCCCCTTGGAGCAGCCACCGTCTAAGAATCTAGATCCTAGATGATGATTTCAAACTTACTAGTTCCTCAATATTTTTAAAAGCTCAGCTGAGAGAAACGTAATTTATGGGAGATGACCTGAAGTCCGTGACGTCAATACCTTCTTCTAGGTCCCCTTGGCTCTGCCCCTGAATTACTAATGAACTAGGCTGTCCAGCAAGCTGGCTCGCTTGCTCCGTCCTGTTGGCTCCCAGTGAGGTTGCTTTTACTGAATTGCTTGTTGTCATGATGCCATCTGTCTACATTGAAGAATGTCCTAAGAAACAGCCCGGAGCACTTTGTCACTGGGGTTCCTGGAAGGACAGGTTTATAGCCACTCTTCATTATGTCAGAAAGCAGCCATGGACTCTGGACCCATGGAGAAATTCTACCCTGGCCTCAGCACTGGTAGTACAGATAGTTGTGCTTTTCCTTCGCGGCCGGTTTCTCTTTATCTTATGGACTCCGTAAATTTTGTAACTGGCAGTGTTTTCCTTTTCATGGTAGTGATCAGAGAATGTAGGGTCCCCTCTGTGCCCTTCCCCCACCTCTACCATGAATAGGACCTGCAGCACAGATTTCCAATAACTTCCCCTTTAGCTGTTCCTTACCCTGCCACTCCATTTCTCTCATTTTACTGTTTCCATTTCTTGCGATATGCTCCTGCATTTGCACCACGTAGGAACCGGTTTCCTGCCCTCCCTATTGTAAAATTTTACTCGCACCTCCTGCCCTTCAAGAGACACTTTAAATTCTGTCTCCTCCTTTGCAGACTAAATGCAATGAGGTAATAATCACAATGAATTCTGCTTCCAGGGGAAGGCTGGGATGTGGTTAGGCTGTGTCAGCTGCCCTTGAACTCGAGGCCCACTGTGATGAGGGAGGGCACTGGGACCCATTAGCATCACAGGAGCTGCTGAGGAAGGAGGTCGTTTCCAGAGCAGTGGGGCAGCTGCCTCTCCCCCCTGAACCCTTGAAAAGTGAACTATTCTGTCCACGCCGGTTAACAAACGTTAGAATTACCTTGTTTCTCTGAGCACACACTGGTCAGAGGGGTGCAGTGGTCTGAGAGTGTCCTGGGCAGATGCAAGGCAATTTACCCCGGATGCTAGGTACTCAGCAGCCCTAACGGGGTGCTCCAGCCAGCACGGAACTGCTCAGTGTTCCCCACACTCTTGAGCATTCGCGGCCACCACCCCTTCCCTTGGAAATACCTTTCACACTTGTTCACATGGCCGCTCCTTTAGCTCAGGTTCCCCTGGAAGCCAGCCTGAGACACTGACTTGGGTGCCAGTCGTGTATTTGGGAAGATGTCTCAGAAGCAGCCGTGAGGCAGCAAGGGGAGCAAGTCAGGGAATGAGAGAAAGCAATATGGCTGTGTTAGGGACAGAAGGGTTACCGCTTGGGCCACCTGTGTGGCATGTGCCTCAGAACTGGCCCCCAGGGGACAGAAGCCTCTGGCATTTCCCCTCTGATTCCATTCACTGGAGGTTGGCCGGTCGGTAGGTTGACTCCTCCATGCCTCTGGTGTGCTTCTGTCCTAACCTAGAGTCCTGATGCACGTGCATGAGGTGGGCCCAACCTGTGTGGAACTGCCCTCCAAGGCATTGTGGGAACACAGAGAGGGGCCGAGGGATGTGACGTGATGCAGGGCATGTGCCACGTCTGCTCATCACTCCTCCAAGAGCCCTCCCTGTTCCTACCATGTAGGCTGGTGTTCCTACTATGCCCCATGCAGGTCTCTATCCCTGCATTTAATGTGCATGTCTTACAGTTACATGGTGGTCCTCTCTTACGTGTCTGCATCCTCCACCAGGACGAGGGGAGAGGCTATGGTCCACTCAGCCGTGCATGCCAGCACCCAGCCTGGTGCTTGACTCGTGGGTCTGCTCAATGAACGCTTCAAGTCCACCTTGTGTAGATTTAGCTCTCTTATCCATTGAATTTTACTTGAGAAAATGATCATTTAAAGCCACTTATCTAGTTCAACCCCCTCATACAGGTGGGGTGTCTGCAGCCCAGAGAGCCTAAGTAATTTGTCCAAGAAGACACAGTATATATGAGAGTGATTATGGAGTATTAAAATGAGTCCGCAAAGCATGCAAAGTGCAGACAGAGGAGCCGGCTGGAGTTATAATGCAAATTATTAGCACTTCAAATGGAGGGTATGACCACCGCTGTGCTGGATTTCCAGCCGAAAATTGCTTAAAATAAATTAACTTGGAAAGTCCCTGAGCTTTGATTAAAGAGGTGCATGGTTTGAATGAGGCTCTCTCTTCTGGAAGAAATTCACCCTCTTCCGTACATTTTCAGATAATGGACCAAGGACTTGGAATCAGAATAAACTTCTTGAGCATTCCCTTTCTCCAACCTGTTCCTCTAACAGCAGTAGCTATGGGGAAAGTGGTGTTTTTATTTACAATAAAAAAGGAGGTGTGGGTGGTACTGGAAAAGCCTTCTGCAGACCCTGCCCTTTGCCTCTGCTCCCTTCCTCCCCCCCAGACCATCCTTGTGCAGTCCTGGGCAAGTGTGTGAGATACAGATGCCAAGGATGGTCCAAGATGACGATGAAAACCAGGAAAAAACAAAAGTTTACCACTCCTCGCTGCACGCTGGTATGTAACAAACAAACAAACAAACAAACAAACAAAGCCCAGTGTAACACTTCATTTTGCGGGGAGGCTCTCACATCAGTCATGGGAACTGGTCATTCCTGCAGAATGAGAGAGTTAGGATTTCTTTGAACAGACATAGTAAACTTTCCTTATTTGCCCAGACATGGGTCAACAACCTGACTCTAGAAAAGAGGGTTGGTGTAGTGTCCCCACAGTCCATGCCATCTGGCCAGAGGGGAACGTGGCGAATACAAAGGAGACACCTGCTCCTCATCCGTGTGGCCCCTCCTCAGAAATTTTTCTTTTGACATTCCCCGGAGCCAGAAGCTCCAAAAGTCAAATGATGAAGAAAGAAGTGGTGACATTTGTCTTCAGGCAATTCAGAGTAAAGGTTAGGAGAGCCAACGTGGAGTCGCACAGCACAGGTGAACATTCAGGCCCTGCCGCTGGCGAGAGCTGTCTGACCCAGCCCGTGTTATTTAAGCTCTCTGGCTCTCAGTTTCCACATTTGTAGAATGGGGCCAACGATACTGATGGCAACGCACCGTTTGGGGGATAACTGAGGAAGGGTAAGTGACGCATTTCCGTGGTGCAAATTGCTGGTTTGGAACTCAGCAGTGAGCGTACCACCTTCACCACGGCAGACAGCCAGCTGCCTGCCCAGTTGTGTGCCCCAGTCCACAGTGTGGACTTATCCCTGGGAGTCAGCTCTCCCGTGGGGACTGTATTTCCAGCTCCCTGGCGCCTCAGTGTAGCCACGTGACTAGGCCTCCCAGGGAGTGTGAGCAGGAGTTGTATGCATCACTTTGAGGGGAGCAGGTTAGGAAGCAGCCATGAAGGCTTCCTCACTCTCTTCCCCTTTTGCTAGCAGAAGCAGAGCCCTGAGATAACAGAGCCACAGGATGCGGAATAAACAAGAGTCCCTGAATCTCTCTGGGGGGAAGCTGCCCCCCAACCAGGAACCCCTGCACTGGCTGCTACGCTAGGGAGAAATAAACTCTGATGGTGTTAAGTTGCTGAAATGTGAGGGCAAACCTGTGGCAGCTGCAGCTGCTGCACTTACCTTCACGACAGACCTCAGGCTGCTGAGCCCTAACCCGTACAGGGGGCTGCCCGGCTCCACCCTCTCCCACTGGGTTCTCTAAAGCCCTAATCCTCCTGTCATCCTCATCCCCTTGTCACTGATTGGTGTAAGCAGGACACATGAGGACATTCTGACCAATGAAATGTGAGGGGCAGTGTTCTGGGCGGGGTCCTTGTAAAAGTCTTTTCTTTAATATAGCCACTCCAGATTTCTTATGATTACTGGGGGTTTTTCTTGTTTTGTTTTTTTTTTTATTATTATTACTTTTAAGCCTTATTAGAGTACATTTACATGTAATAAAATTCACCCACGCAAGTATACAGTGTGATGAGCTTTTACAAAGCTGGGTGTCATGTGACCAACACCTCAGTCATGGCAAAGAGTATTCTGTCTCCTCAGAAAGTCTCCCAAACCCCTTTGTAAGTCCTCTCCCTCTACACCCATTTACTGGCAACCACCGCACTTGTGCCTTTTCTAAAATTTTATATAAAATGAATCGTAAGATATAGTCTTATGTATTTAGTCTGGCTTCTTTCACATTGCATAATGCTTTTGAGGTTCATCCATATTGTTGTATGTATCTGTAGTTCATTCCTTTGTATCGTTGGTCAGTATTCCATTACATAAATACAACACAAATTTGTTTTATCTGTTCCCCAGCTGATGCACATTTGGTTTGTTCCAGTTTTTGTCTACTATGAAAAAAGGTACAATGCACATTTGCACAAGTGTTTGTGTGAACACATGTTTTCATTTCTCTTGGAAAAACATCTGGAAGTAGTGTTATTAGATCGTATGTTAGATTTATGTTTAAATATATAAGACACCACCAAACTTTTTCAAAGTAACATTTCGAAATACATTATTTGGCATTTCTACCCAAAGCATTTAAGAATTTCAGCTCCTGCATACCCTTGCCAACACTTGGTCCTATCGTTTTTATTTTAAGCTATTCTAATGGGTCTGTAGCAGAATCTCATTGTGATTTTAATCTGCATTTCCCTGCTGACTCATTATGTGGAATATCTTTTTATGTGCTTATTTGCATCTGCATATCTTCTTTGGTGAAGGGTCTATTCAAATACTTTGCCCATTCTTAATTGAGTTGTTTTTCTTCTTATTAATGAATTATCAAAGTTTATTATATAGTTGGAATACACGTCCTTTATCAGATCCATGTTTCTATGGTATATCTTTTTTCATCCTTTTACCTTTACTTATCTGTGACTTTTTATTTAAGGTGCAATTTTAGTAGACAGTATATGATTAGGTTAGGCTTTCTAATTCATTCTGACAATCTCTGCTTTATATCTGGGATGCTTGAAACATTTACATTTAATGTGATTTCAGCATGGTTGAGTTTAGGTCTATGATCCTACTATTCTATTTGTCTCATCTGTTCTTTTCTTATTCTACCTTTATTTGCATTGGGTTTCATTATTTAATTACTTTTACTATTCTATTTCATCTCTTCTTTTGACTTTTAGCAATACCTCTTTGCTATTCTTTTTTTAAAGTTTCTGTATTTACGATTGGTATCTTTAATGTGTCAGGATCTACCTCAGGGAAATATAGAAGCCAGAAAACACTCTTTTAATGTCCCCTTCTTTCCTTCGGGCTCTCATTTCGTTTCTTCTACATATGCTGTAAGTCTCAGACTACATTGTTGTAGTTTTTGCTTAAAACAGTCAATTATCTTTTAAAATAAGAAGAAAAGAAAGATCTCATATTAATTTATATATTTATATCTCCAGAATTCTTCATTTCCTTGTGTGGTTCCCCATTTCCATCGGGTACTGGTTTCCTTCTGCCTCAAAACTTCCTGAATATTCCTTGTAGTGTGCTTCTGCTGGTGATAAATCCCCCAACTTTTCTTTGCCTAAAATTGTCTTTATTTTGCCTCCATTTTTTGAAGTATACTGTTTCCCTTGGATATAGAATTATAGATTGTAAGATTTCTTTTTCTTTCAGCACTTAAAAGATATCATGTCATTGCCTTCTAGCTTGCAGTGTTTTCGACAGGAAGTCAGTTATTACTCTTTCCTTTGTTCTACTGTCTACAGTGTATTTCTTTCTCTGGCTCTTTTAAGATTTCATCTTAATCACTGGTTTTGGCAACGTTATTAGGATGTGTTTGTTGTGATTTTTCTCTGTGTTTGTTCTCTCTAGGGCTTATTAAAATGTTAATATATGTAGCTTTTCATTTCCACTGAATTCCAAAAACTTTTGGCCACTATTTCATCAAATGTAATTTTTTTTTACCACTACCCGTTTTGTCTTTCTGAACTCGATAATTACATGTTGGTTGGGCACTTGATATGATCCCATAGGTCATCGTGGTTCTGCCCATTGTTTGAAAAACGTTTTTCTCTCTGTATTTCAATTTGGATGGCTTTTATTGCTATGTCTTCAAGCGTATTGATCTTTTCTTCTGCAGTGTTGATGAGTCCGGCAAGCCCATCCACTTAATTTTTTATTTCAGCTGTTTCATTTTCAGCTGTAAAAGGTCCATTTCTTTATTTTTGTGGTTTTCATTTATGTCTTTATTATCTTCATGTTTTACCTTGAATTCTTGGATATATTTATAATAACTATTTAAATTTCTTTTGGGGAAATTCCACTATGACTGTCGCTTTCAAGTCTGTTTCTGTTCACTGATTTTTCCTTCTGCTTAAAAGTCACATTTCTCTGCTCCTTTGCATCTTCAGTAACTGTTGGACACTAGGCATTGAGGGATTATATTGTCGAGTATCTGGATTTTGTTGTCTTCCTTTTAAAAATGATAAGTTTGTATGAGCTGGTAATGAATTTACCTGCAGGTCAGCTTGATTCTTTAAAACTATTTAAAAGTTGCTTATTATTAAAAGCAATGTATGCTTATTATACAAAAGTTGCAAATCTGGAAAGCATGCAAAAGAAAAGAGAACAACAGAATATAATCATCCACCAGTAACCACTGTTAGTATTTATGTATTTCCTTTCCGTGTTTTTTTTTACGCTTTAAGGATACATTTCATTTTTTAAAATACATAGATGGTATCATAATGAATACGCAGCTCTGTTTCCTGCTTTTTTCCCTGCATAACATTTTCTTGTATTGTTAAAAATACTTTATAAACTAAAATTTTAGCCTATTTTGAAGTAATTTTAATTTGCAGAAGAGTTGCAAAGGTAACACAGGGTTCCAGTGTATTCCTCACCCAGCTTCCCTTGACACTCACATCTTTCATAACCACAGTACATTTATCTGGAGTTGTCAGACTTGGCAAATGAAAACACAGGACACTCAGTTCATCTTGAACCTCCAACAATGAGCAATTTTTTAGTACAAGTATGTCTAAATATTGCATGAGACATACTTATATTAAAAATAAAACAGCTTGACTCTTTGGAGAGTGTATTTTAAACCTTTGTGGAGGCGGATAGCCTTTGCTCTGTAGGGTGAGTTTAGCCTTACTACTAAGGCACGACCCTCTGGCTGTTTACTGAAGGCCCAGGTATCTACACGCTAGCTGGCTCAAGTACAAACAACACCACTCCTGTGCGAACCCTGGGAATTGTGCAGCTTCCAGAGTTGTTTTATTGCCCAGCCTGGTGCAGTTTTACTCTCAGTTTATGCAGCTTAATATTCAACAACAGACTCAAAGGTTCCCCTTAAGCAGATTGCTGGGGGTTCTTTCTCTGTGTAGCTTTTGCTTCCCCAGGACTTGGCCCCCCTATTCCAAACTCCACATCCCCCAAACTCTGATCTCTGCCTCCCAAACTCAGAGAGGTTGCCCTGCTCTGCTTGGGTCCCACTCCTGCTCTGCGATCCAGAAATGTCTCCAGGAAGAAAGCCAGGGCAGCTGTAGGGCTCACCTATTTCGTTCCCCCTTCTCTTGGGGATGACCCTACATTGCCTGTGTTCATGGTGAAAAACAAGTTTTTTTCACATGCTTTGTCCAGTTCTGTTGTTTTTTTATGGCAGGAAGGCAATTCTAATATAAGTTACAGTTTCATAGCCGGAAATAGAAAAGTCTCCTTTATCTTAAAAAAAAAAAAAGAATAGAAAAGAGAAGAAAACATAACCCACATACACACATGGCATCTCTTTTCTTGGATGCTGTTGGATGGCTGCATAGAAGCCAAGTTATAGACATGAAGAGAGCAGGCCTGCAGACAAAGCCAAGATGACAGGAATGGCAGGGAACACACATGGACATTACCTGGGTCCTTGGTGACATTGTTGATCCACCCACTGAACTAATCAACCCTGGAGCCCCCGACCTTGGAAACTAATTGCTATGTGAAAAAATGTTTTTTCTTAATTTTTAAGCCAGTCGGGTTGGGGTTTTGTTATTTGACATCAAAAATAGTCTAATGAATACCAATCAGTACAAATTACTATAATCATAAAATGGTACATTTTCAGTCATTGATAGTAATTATAAAAATAAAATGGTAGAGTACTAGGTGCACCCTAGGTAGTGTGCTAAGAGTGATAGACATATATATATATCTATCTATCTCACTAAATGTCATAGCAAACCTAGGAGGCAGTTAGTGTTAACCCCATCTTGTAGATGCAGAACTTGAGGCTGAGAGAATAGCATGGTTTTCAAGTTCACCAAGTTTAATCTGCGGCACTGCCAGGGTCCAATCACAGGCCCCTCTGACTCCCAAGTTACACTGTTACTGAGTCTTCCTAATATTGGTTTGCAGGTCCCTGAACTTAATTTAGACCATCGTTCTTTTTACTAAAAAAGAAGAGAAACCAATCAAGGGAGTGGGGGACAAGAGGGTACCTTTCAAGATGGGGACCCAGGACACCTGAATGTGAGCCCAGACTTCGTGGACAGACAGAAAGTTCTAATCTGAGTCCTGTGCGCCCTAAGTCGCCCTGCCTGCGCATTTCCGAGGGAAAAGGTTCGTGAGATTTCTGCCCAGTCAGGATCATAACGCAGAGTACCTGACCAGAAGAGCTGGGCCAGCATGCACCTGGGTTAGAGTGAGGTCCCCAGAGGCCAGAGCTCCAGGTGTGTGGTAAAGGTGAACTGAGCCACCAGGGAGGAGGGCAGACCACCGGGCCGAAAGGCGTTTTCCAGCCCCCAAGTCCTGGGTCACAGCTCTGCTACAGGCAGGAGCCTGAATGGTGCTAGTGTAGAGAACCTGCAAAGAGCCACAGCCCCCTCCGTCTTACCCTGTCCCCGACAGCGGTGCCAAAGTCACAGTTTCGCAACTCTGGGGAGTTGTAACAAATGGAGTGCATTATGGTGGCACACAAGCACAGTAGGTCTTTTAGGAACCCTTCCCTGAGTCACTTCGTGTATGTGACGTTTCTGAGAGCTGTTACCAGTGGAGAGGAAGAGGGAGGAGAGAAGTCAGGGGCAGGGGAAGCAGAGGGGCTGTGCCCAGAGCGGGGCCCCAGGGGTCAGCCGTGCTGAGGCACCCTTCTGGGCCGAAGGGCACATTTCCCCTCCAAGTGGGGCAGTAACCTGGAGTGAGTGAGTCACTGAGTCACCAAAAGGGCACCTGCCGGGAGGGAGGGAGGGAGAGAGCGAGTGAGGGGAGATGTAAGCAAATGAGAAGGCAGGAGCTTCTTCGCCCTTCTGCCCACCAAGCCCCCACAACCGAGACATGGCAGTAGTTTGGGCGGAACTCTGCCTGCAGAGGCCCAGACAGCAGCGATCTAGGCAAGACCGAGCGAGGGAAGGGGCGAGCATGGAAGAACGGGAGCAGTGAATTCGCCTCGATGGGAGGGTGGCCTTGCCGACGATTTTTGCGTCTGTTATTTCAATAAACAGCTTTTCAAAGATGACATTCTGTCTTTGAGAGTCGGGATTCTGTCTGCAAGGTCCCAAGCCCCATTCCTGGAATGTCAGTCCCTGCCCCAGGGGCTGGTGGGAACAAAGGGGGGAGCCTGTGCCATGTTTTAATGACCTCCAACTGCTGGGCCAGCACCCCCCCGGGTGTTAGCCTTGGCCACCCCCCCAACGCACCCCCCCGAGCGGTCTGCCTTAGGGCAGCCTGTGCTCCCCAAGGTTCGGCTGTCTTGGAGTTGGATCAGCTTCCTGGAACGTGTGACTGCCGGTGTCCCCATTTGCAGAAACCGTCCTGCCTCTGGCCCGAGTGGCTGTGCTGGCTTCGCTTTCCCTGGGCGCTCCCGTGGGAGAAGGCCACACAGCCCTGATGCAGGGCCAGCTCTCGGCTCTGCAGCTGCGACGTGGGCAGAGCAGCTTCCTGAAAGGCTGGGCCTGCTCAGGCAGGACACGCAGAGGCTTGACAGTCCCCTGGCCAAGGGGGCCATCCAGCTTGGGAAAAATGATGTGGCTTATCTCCCACCGTCCACCTGTACCTCCCCGGCGTCGTCGGGGGGAGGGTCAGCAAGGCCAACCCACTACCCACTTCATAGATCGTCAGGCGTGAAGGTCGCTCCCCGCTTTCTCCCCGCAAGGAGAACCCAGACGCTTCAACTGCTTGTCTCCTCGACTCCCTAACTCCATGTTTTAAATTTAAAATTAAGTGAAATGTGTTGAACTTTAACAAATAGACAGCCAGAGATTTCTCCAGCAAAATGCTTCTATTTGGGAACTACGAAGATTGCAATTCGGAACGTGCTATCTAATGGCAAACCCCAGGCCAGCCCAGAGAGACGAACGGAAATGCTCTTTCGTGGACTCGGGAGGGGCGGATGTGAACAGAGCGCGTTGGAGGAGACGGAAGTTCAGTCCGGTGGCCTTGCCGTGGCGGACTTGTGGCCGTCTCCCGTTGGCCGAGCTGTTCATCCCACCGGGAGGCATCCCTTTTTCCGCCCCCGAGCTAGCGATGACTAGTCTCGCTTCCTGTTGAAGACGCAGGTACGTCTCTGCCTGTTGGGGTCAGCTAGTGTGCATTAAGGGGACAGAAGCGTTCGAGGTCTCTCCTGGCCTCCCAACTCCGTTTTAAATGAGGTTTCCATTGATAATTTTCACATTTCCCCCTCTGGTCAAGATCTTTTTCCAGAAGCACTGCTGACCAAGTGTCAGGTTTCTCCAGATTCAGTGGCCTTTTGTCCCTCAAGGCCAGGAAGGACTTGGCCTTGACCCACATAGAAAGGAAGTGAATGGATTGGAAACCTGGCGTGGTCACCATTGAGTAACAAGGAGCGGGAGGAGGGAGGGTCTCGGACACTTCTGTAAAGTGCGTGCGCCTTGGACTCGTGAATAGAGCGAAGATACACGCAGGTCTGAGCAAATGAGACGAGGGCTTTGGGAAGACACAATGCAGGCATGAAACAGGAAACACCCTAACAGCGTCGCAATCTTAAAAGAAGCTGTTTGGGACCGAACATCTCACCAGTAATACAGCCAGCCCGGAGACGGTGAGTTTGGGTGAGACTCCAGAGTGAGTCAGCAATCCAGCTGTAAGGGAAGCTTCCGTGGGATTTGCAGCCTCCCAGCGGGCCTGGTCCGAGCACCTCGGGAGAGCTGTCTCGTTGGCGTAGCCTCAGGTTTGGGAGCGCCTCACCTGCAAGTCCCCAGGTGGGGTGCAGGTCCAGGCAAGCTTCGGTGCTTTCTTTACTTGTGTCACGTGAATCCAGGAGTCTGTTCCCTGGAGTTTGGTGGCATGAGGGTAGTCTAGCAGGACCTTATGGGAGCCTTTCCAGGGAGGTTGAAGGGAGTCTTCCTGGAGGAGGTGTCTTTTCCAATAGACAAAATCTCCAGGTCACAAAGTGTGTCAGGTCCCTGGAGTGCACTGTGACACGATCGTTCCACCAAAACATGGTTAATTTTGATGGAAGCAGTTATGCCCTTACAATATTGAAGTGTATCTCCTTTGATCAGCTGCAGATCAAAAGAGGCGGGGGGGCTGGCTGCATGGGGCCCCCTGGGACTATCTCAAAGGGTGGACTCTATGAGTGCCAGAGCGGGTGGTCCTGAGATTTAGAAGGACCGATGGCAATGCTTTGGGCCAAGGTATTTGGAGGGCCTCTACGGATTTTGCCTCTTGTGGCTTAGTAATGGCGTTAGTGCATCCGATTTAACCTGAGGATTGAGGGTGCGGTCAGCGCAATGAAAGTGTTGTAAAACTGGCCAAGTAGCACAGACTTGAGTTTATCCCCAAAATGAGGATACTCTTTTCCAAAAGGACGTTAGCCGCAGAAGAGGCAGTGGACTTTGTACAAGGGACAGCTTCGGACCAGTGAGACCCCAGACAGACCATCACTAAAACGTATTTACATCCACGAGGTGGAAGAAACTGTGAAATCCATTTGCCAAAGCTCAAATGGTCCATTAGGCAATTTAAAGTGTCGGGGAGCAGTGCAAACAGGCTTCCCGGGGCGGGTGTACCCTGGTCAGGAGGACAGGTGAGGGAGGCACTTCCTTTTGCAGCCCCGCCAATGCTTCCTCACCGACGCTGTCACTGTGTCAGTGGGCTGATGGTTTAGTGTGTGTGTGCGCAGTGGTGAGCCGTGAGGCCTTTAGTCCCCAGTACGAGCGGGCTGTTCTGCAGCCCGAACCAGAGCTTTCTCTTCTTTATCAAACCAACAATTATTGGATTGCCAATTTATTGTTTTCCTGAGGCTAATGAATTGTTGGGCTTCTCTGGAAAGTTGTTCTAAGTTATCATTTGGAAAATATCCCTTTGGACCAGACAAAGATTTGACTGCCGTTGGCTCCTTTAAGGGCGGCATTCTTTATGCAAGGGTCAGCAAAGGGATTTTCCTTACTTTCTGGAGAGCCAAGTTTAGGTTCCCTGGGATCTTATAGCTAAAGCAGCAGGTAAAAGTATAGCGTCCACTCCTTCCTGGTATGCTGGCCATTTCAAACTTTATTGCCGCTAGAAGCAACATTCTGCAGTCATGGCTACTCCAAAACCATATCCACTCTCCAGAATAAATATTAGCAGCCTTGCCCTTGGCTAGGGTGCAAGTCCAAAGCAGGCAAAGTGCCACTTCGACTACATCAAAGGGCACTGATTTTGCATAGTCAGTATTTGCCATTGTCACCTTTTAAGTAAGAGCCATCAGTGAACCATGAGAAATCCCAGTGACTCAAAGGAGTTCCCTGCAGACCCTCACAAGGGGACAGAAGGTGGCCTGTCAGACTTAGGCCGTCAAGAGGGGAGGCGAGTGGCAGGGGAGGGCGGAGCGGGTCACAGAAGGCCTGCATGGGACGTGAGGCGGCTGACCGGACCACGTTAGACGTGATGAGAATTCCAGAGGGCTTCTACTCTGTGGGGGACGAAGGGGGTCGCAAAAGGGTCCTGCAGCGATCTCCTTAGTGGCGGTGACCGAAAGGGCAGGGGCAGTAATGGCTCTAAGGCAAGGTGGGGTTTCCTGTGCCACAGGGTTCTGTTGCTGGCTGTAACACCGCATGGGTTGATGATGGTTTTCGTGTTTTGGGGTGAGTACCCCAAGGGCATTCCCTTTCTTTTCATGTACAAAAAATGGGTAAGAGAATCTGATATTTGGGGTGCCCAAGGGCGGGTGGAATTGGCAAACGCTCCTTGACATCTTTAAAGGGCTACGTGGTCCTGTTCTTCCCTTTACATTGGGTCAGGGTTGTTCTTGAGTAAAACAATACAGAGGTTTGCCGTAAGGGAGCACTTGGGGATCCAAGTTCATTAGTAACCAACTAGCCGAAGAAAACCTCACAGTTGACACTTAATTTTGGGTGTGGGGAAACTGAGGACACCATAAACCATATCTAGATCTACGTGCAGCCCTTGTTCTGATATCAGTTGCCCTAAATATTGAACTTGGGTTTTGGTAAACTGCAAATTTTCCTTGGCAACCCATGTCCCTTCAAGGCTAAAAGCTTTGTGTCGTAAGTGGATGCTGCCTGCCTGTGAGGGGACTTGCGGGGAGGAGCAAAGAGCAAGATGTTCACACGCTACAACAAAGTGGAACCCCCAAGGACCTTTGTAGCATCTGCATCAGCCTTGCGATAGAGAAGAGCTCCCGGTAAAACCCTGAGCCATTACTGTCCGTGTGAGCTGTTTTTCTTCCCAAATGAAGGAGAAAAGGAATTGACGAGCTTCATCAACTGGAATGCTAAACTACATACGAGGTCGGACAGTTAAGTTCATGAACTCATCCTAGAAAAAGTGCTACATGCCTCATGGCTGGACATCACCACGGTCACCTTCGCAGCGTTCCCCTTGGGAAGCTGTGCACCGACACCAGCGCCTGGTCCACCCTTCAAAGCAGTTTTGGAACCCTTTTCCTGGAATGGCCATCAGAGCTGTCATCGTACCTTGGCAAGGCTATGACACGATACTGAGTTGTGTGTACAGTGCTGCCAATGTAAGTACACGGTGGCAAGTTTGCAAACTTAATTGTCAGATTTGGGGCACAACGACAGTTGGGATGGATGTTAGTAGTGTGAGAGGGTCAGGAATGACGGGCTCTCAAGGACTAACAACCTTGTCTGTTGGGTTTTCTCACAGGCAAAATCGGAATTCTACAGGGACTAGTGCAAGGGATAGTGAGGCCCCGAGTCTTGTAACTGCTGCTATGGGCTTTATGCCTGGAGCGGCTCCTTTGCTTATGGGGTACTGGTTGATTCTGGAAAGGGGTTTTGAGGGATCTATTTGAATCTTGCTGGAAGGGGCGCTGTAGATTCTGCTAATATCAGTTGAAGATTTTCCCAGTAAAAACGATGGTGGCTGACCCAGTAGCGCCACGTGATCAGGGCTCTCAGGTCTGGCTATGGCGCGAATAAAAGGTGCTCCAAGTTCACTCAGTTCACCTGATTAGCTATTTTGATGGTTGCTGCCGAACTCTAGCATTGTTTCTGCCTTCTGAGAGAAAGAAATTCTAGCATGATGCCTTTCTAAGAAGTCTCAGCCTAACGAATGATTAGGGGGCAGAGGAGCGGAGGAGAAAAGGGTGGGTATCTCTGACAGAAAGCAATGGGCTCGGAGACAGGGCCTGTGAGGCCCTGGGGGGACAGAGACCCCCACTGTTGGAGGGGCTGCTTTACAGCAGAGGGGTTGAGCACCGAGAGCGTGGCGCCTGAGTCAGTAAGGGCCGAGAGGTCCATTCCCAACCTGGACAGGGGTTTCTCGGAGCGGATCCGGGGGTTGGGAAGAGCCCCCGAGGTTCCTCAGAGCCCCAGCATCGGGAATTCAGGGGACACTGGGAGGGCCCCCGAAGCATTTAAGTTCGCCACAGTCTCTTTTCCAGTGCCCGGGCTCTGAGCAAGGGCAGCAGAAACCAGGAGGTTTGGGGAGTGGAAAATGAGGTATTTTAGTGTGTGTTTGTTTGCTTTTAGATGACTCGTCTAGGGTGCGAGCAAGCTGATTTGCCAAACTGACCAAATCTGGAGTGGACGTGGTCTCCCATTCCATCCTGGTCCTTTTTAACTAAAAGAGAATGGTCTTGGTTCAGCCTCAGTAGAGTTAAAAGCTACTCAACACCTGAAGGGAGACCAGAATTTTCTTTGAAACCCATCTGAAGGTGATAGTAACAGTGGTGAACAGGTTCATCAGACTTTTGTGAACACGCCGAAGTTTGTTCCAATGGGCCGGCTCTGGGAAAGCCCTCGCCGGCAGGCTCCTGGCCCGGCTGTATTCTGGGAGACCTCTCAGGGTTTTCCCAGCCAGCAGTTTGCAGCGAACGCTGAGCCTGTGCTTCCCCGACGAGCGTGCGGCCTAACGGGTAGGTCTCCCTTGAAAGACGCAGACAGTCCGTTGGAATGTGGAAGTCTTTACTATGCAACGGATCTGGCCTTGCCAGTTTTGCTGTGCTAATTAGGTTTGATCTGCAGAAGTACCAACTGTTCCACTGCACCTCATGGAGCCCCCGCCCAGGCAGGCTGGCATCCTCTCCGCGGCAGCTTCCTTCCTGTGCTGCTTACATAAGCCCGACTCAGCCCCTGTTGCAGAGGAGAGTTGTAAGACTACAGCCAGACTGAGTAATCTGTGGGGCTGCTGCCAGAGGCGACCAATTAGGGCCTCCTTTGGGGGTGGTCAGACCCCGTAAAAGTGTGTGAACACACACACACACACACACACACACACACACACGCCCACCATGCGCCTGTAGTGGCCTCTCACCCAGGGCTTCTCAAATTGGAATGTGCTTACAGACCACCTGGGGATTCTATCAAGATGCAGATTCTGATTGAACAGATTTGAGGTGGGGTCTGAGAGTCTGCCTTGCTAATAAGCTCGCATGTGAGGCTGCTGGTGCTCAGACCACACTTCATCTCACATTCTCCATCTGACACCCGAAAGCCGCACGCATGGCATTAGGGGCTAGGGATAGGGGTGAATCGGGAAATCGGGTCTAGGAGATGAGTATATAGGTCAGCGATTACATTATAATGTTGTAGGTGTGAACAAAGGTACATCGAGAGGTGTTTATGCACAGGGGAGAGAGGAACCGAGTGGAGAAGATGAAGATAAGGAAGGACGGAAGGAGAGAGGGAGAGGGAGGGAGGGAGAAAGAGAGAGAGAAAGGGTCAAAGAAAGAAAAAAAAGAGGGAGGAAGGAAGGAAGGAAGAGGAAAGCTCTGGCAGACATAGATGCACTTGCTCACAGGGTTTAGGAAGGAAATGAAGCTAGTTTGGGTGATCGTTGGCAAGTCAGTGACCTCATTTGTAAAACTCCTTCACAGGAGCATTAAGTTTCATGTGGTAGTAAGTACTCGAAAGTGTTCTGTTGGCTATAAACGAAAGCAGGGATTATTATGAACCAGAAGAAATGTCAACTGCCAAAGTCCCAGCCTAGGAGAAGAGGCTACAGTCTAAGCTGAGAGGCACCTAGGAACCCAACGTTAGAGAGTTTACATTTGTGCCCAGAGAACTAAGAAGCCATGTGAGACAGCAAACTCTAGGTTGTTGGCGGAATAGCTGTGTGTGTGAACGGCGCCCCCTGGAGTTGTGCAGCAGAGCAGCTGAGGCCCTTTAGACCCCCACATTTCTTCGTGTACTAAAACTTGATTGTGTGTTTGAATCACCTGTTGTAGACTTCAGGACTGTCGGGGAGGGTACATTTGGCAGGGAAAGAACCTAAAGAAGGTTTAGAAACAATGGGCGTCGTTCATCTCTATGTTATCCTGGGTGGTGACAGAAAAACTTGAACCTGAGATCTCCCAGAGCAGCATGTCACGTCCTGTCTAGAAGAGGGCTCTGCCAGGCAGGGAGGAGATTCATTCCTCATTGTGAAGGTTATTGTCATGCGGTCATAGTCTTGGGTTTTTTGGTAACAGACAGGCAACACAGGTTATGGCATGCAGTCCTGCAACAGGTTCTGGCCCCACACACCAAGGCGGAGACTTGAGTGGTAGAAACTCTTCCGTGGGAAATTAAAAGTGGCCTCAGTTATGTTAGAAGTCACTGTTGGTGTCACCCTGGTGGAAATTTTGTGTGTTTTCCCAGCGTAAGTAGGACGTACTTCCCTCGTGAAGGAATAGTACAGAATTCTGTGCTAATCACATTGGGATTGTGTGTGTGTGTGTGTGTGTGTGTGTGTGTGTGTGTGTGTGTGTGATATTTCCTAGTCCCATACAGAGAGCCTCAGCAGTTAAACCAGAAAACGCAGTCTTGGCAGGGGCTGCTGAGGTTCCGGGAAAGCCGTTTAGTGCAGAGTCAGGGCCCAGATCCTTGGAGAAGCAGAGGTGTTCCCTTCTGCTCCTGCCCAGTGGTCCCCTCCCCAGGGTCACCAACAGTGCAGTTTTCAATCAAACTATCTTTAGTCAGTCATCAAGGTCCCTTTCAGCTTGAAATTTCTACAAGCCTGTCCTCAAGTATTCACTGCACAACCAAGTTTTCAAGGCTCCATCCCTGGGACTGTGGAAGTCATCTGGTCTCTTCTTCCCACCCCCCACCCCCCCAGAATGTGTCTATTGAGGAGCCAATGAAAAACCGAGAGAACAACATTCCCACTTAGTTACCGTCTTCTGTTAAAAGCGCTGCAAGCAAATTGTTTTTCCAGATAACTGAAGCTTGCTCCATTAAGTGCCAAGATTCCATCTGAGATTGTTTTGATGGAAACCTTTCCCAAATGTATTACCCAGCTCTCTGTTTTCTTACAGTGATGATATGAACGGTAGGCAGCCTTGCTCTGATGTCTCACAGTCACTATTCACTTACCACCATTTGTTCAACAAGTGTTTTTAAGGGGCTATTATTGGTTAGACACTCCCAAGCGCTGGGAGTACAATGGTAAACAGCACATAAACCCTGCCTTCCAGTAGCTTCTGGGCCACGGGGAGACAGAGAAGTTAGCAGGCAAGCGCCCCACGGGGAGCTACCGCCGTGACAGGGCAGGTGGAGAGGGGACTTGATCTAATCCTGAGGTGGGGACAGGCCTCCAAGAGGGTGCCTTAGAAGCCGAGAACTGAAGTCTTAGAAGAAAAACTGAAAGGAGAATGAGGAGTCAAAAGGGATCCTTCGTGGAGTTGGAGGAAAACTACAGAGAAGACTCAGGTAGGGGACACAGTGGTGTAGGGGGAGTGTCACGTGCTGGTGTGCACAGGGAAGCTGGAGACGTTGACAGGGCCAGGACAGGAAGAGCCTTCTGTGCTTTGGATGAGAATTGGATCTTCATCTTCTTTTCAGTCGGCGTACAGTGTGATTTGATTAACCCATGGACACACGTTACTTGGCCTCCCACCGTGTTCGAGGTGGTGACATTCATGTCTAACCGTGAGTCCCTGCTATCTGCCAGGCACTGCACTCAGCACTGGCACGGCCCCCTTATCTAATCCCAGGAAGCAGGCATTCATGTTACCCCATTCTATGGATGAGGACATTGAGGGTCCAAGAATGCAGGCAGCTCACCCGTAGTCACATGGCTCATCTGGCACATGCTGTGGTAGGTGCCACACGTCCTAAAGAAGTATTTGGGCAGATCTTTGTAGAAGTGCACGACATTTTTATGACTCAGCCTCAGTAGTCACACACTCTCATGTCTGCCATACTCTGTGGATCAAGGCAGTCAGGAATATCAACCCAGGTTTAAAGGGACCTCACCACACTGTCCCATCATCAGAGGAGCGTGATAGGTGGGAGATTCTGGCTGCTGTGTTCGGGAGCTACAACCCGCCAGCGGGTACCTCGGGAAAGGCAGTGGATTGAAGGCCTGCTCCATTGCCTGCTGGGCAGCACTGTGCAGTCCGCACGGGGCAGAAACCCGTGCATCCTTGTCCCAGCAGTTTTGCTTGAGGAGACCCCTGACTGAGTGAATTATGGAGTGGGGAGGTGTTTTCTGGTCCCCAATACTGTATGTACCTCCTGGGATCATTTTTACTTTGTGATGCCAAGGTCTTATCACCAAGGCTGGTGTGGCTGGGGACACAGCTATTAATAATCCCTGTGGCGTCAGTGAACTCTCATCTACCGAGCAGGGAGGGCGGCTGTCGGCAGGGCAGGCGGGAATGGTGGTGTTGGTCTGAGAGTTGATCGCATCTGAGTCGCTCTCTCTCTGTCCCCAGCAAACAGCAGTAGGCTGTGTTTCATAGAGAATTATGAACATGGTAGTTGCCCTTGGAGAGCTTAATTAGGAAGGGGTACCCTGGAAAGGACTGGAATTTCTGCTACTAAAATGGTTGAGGGCTCAGTGTATCTGGGTAAACACAATCTCATTTCTTGGTATTCCATGAGCCAACCTACAGAAGCAAGAAAAGTATTAAATACATACATGCATACATACATAGCAGGACTGTCTGGATGAGTGAACCATTTCATTGCAAAGGGTGGTCTGAGAAGTGAGAGAGAGAGGAGATCAAATAGGTAAATTGCTGAGAACTTTGAACATCAAGCTAAGAGGTTTCATCTTCTTACTTATACCGGTGGCTTCCAAACCTTTTTGATCACGCAACTCATGAGGACGTTTTTTGAGAACTCTTTGTCGAAATGAATATGCATCACTGCTGTGCGCATGTATGATGTATGAGTACGTTATAATACCTTTTTAAGAACAGAATTAAGGTGGGGGCTAAATAATTATTAAAGATCATTTTAATGCTTTTCTATACCCCAAGTAGATCAGTGCACACACATTCCATGTGGGGGGCCACCGGCTCAGGCAATAAGAAAGCGTTGAGGGTCTCGCTCCTGGGAGAGGTGTGGTCAGGGTGACCTAGGAGGAAATCGAAGATGGTGGAGACCCAAGAAAGAGGTGGCTGTTATCTCCAGGCCCGGGCCGGCCCTGGCCCTCTCTGTGCTGTTGTCACCCGGAGAATCTATTATTTCAAGTGTGAACTCAGCTGGCTCCCTTCTCGTTTCTCGTCGTGTCCCTCTCCTTTGCCAGCTATTCAGGGTTGGGACACTTGTTGCGTTGTCCCCGTGCACTGAACAGATTGCGCTGAGAGCCGTAAGCCTGCAACACGTGCAATGAAGGAAAACTCGTGTCTCCTTCTGCCAAAGCTTTTCCTTGATCCAGCCTGAAAAGCTATCCGGCCCGTCTGCTCCTCTGTTACCACGTGCCACAATTCCTCTGGTCCCCCACGTCGTGATCGCGCCCTGTCTCTTGTGTGGGAGGCTCGGGGACCACCCAGTGGGCCGAGATGGCGGCTCCGCGTGCAGGGGACATCTGCCTGATGCCACCATGTCATGTGCAGTCGGCAGTGCGGATGCGCGCGGCTGCTGCATGGCAATTCTCTCAGCAGACTTCCTGCGGTTGTGGTGTGGGTCAGCTGCCCTTCTGGTTTGCCAGTAGGCCCGGGTGGCAGTTGGTCAGCACACATGAGCTCACACTTTCCAGCTGGTCACGGAAAGGTGCCGGTCTATCCCCTGCCATCTCAGCTACCTCTTAGTGCATGTGGCTTTCCTTCCTTCCTCCCTCCCTCCCTCCCTCCCTTCTGTTATTCTTTCTTTTTTTACCTGACAGTAAATATTATTTCTCACGATGGTATTAGGGATAAGCTACATCAGCCTGAGCGGAAAAAAAAGAATGAAATCATAGGCATTTCTCTGTCTTGACCATGACCCATCTTTATAAATCTTCCCTGATTTTTCCCAGCAGGCTTCAGGGGTATTTAGCAAGCAAGGAGGGGTCCTCGCTGCCTCAGCGCGAGGGAAGCCCCCCGTCCAACCAGGCTGGGTCGCCCCTTGTCACTGCCCACTGAGGGGAGGCTGGTTGTGTCTCCTCATCCTGGGAGGTGCTTGCTGCTGAAGCTGCAGGCAGGTGTCACAGCTGCCCCTGGGGAGGCCCAGAGTCACACGCCACCGCCTGGTGCCGGTCTACGCTGCGCCCTGCCGGCTACCCTGTCCTGGTGAAGCACGGCTTTCACCTCCCACATGTGTGCGGCCCACCCACACTCAGCCCATGAGGACAGAGACGAACCTGAGGGACAGACGCGACACTGCTCTTCACATGGCCCCGCCCCGCCCCGGTGCAGGCAGGGCTCCTCGGGTCGGAGACTGTGGGTAGCAGACTCCCTGCTTTCCCAGGAGGCCCACGGGCCTTGCAGCCCCCCAGCTCCGGCTCGGGACAAGCCCGGACCTGAGCAGACACTCTCGTGGGGACAGTTCTGCCCCACCTGGGACCCGCTGTGGCCCAGAGGCAGACTGACAGCCCGTCTGGAGAAAACATGTGGAAGCAGGAATGAGGGACGGATGCCCAGGTGCCAAGGGCAGGGATGGTCAGAGCATCTGAGGTCACTGCTGACTGGACACTAAGCACAGGGCGGGGGCACGGAGAAGGAAGAAGGGGGGTTCCCAGCAGGTGCTGCACCCCTAAGCACCTTCATCCTTCCCAGGGTGTCTGCCTCAACGCCTACCTCCGACCCCCATTCTCATCTAGCTTCTGATTGTACAGGAAAGCGTGTCTGAGGGCGGGGTGGGGGCTGGTCCCCGGTGGCACTGCCTCACCCCCCCTCGTGGGGGCAGACCTGTTACCCCAAGTAACGCTGGCTGTCCGGCTCGCCGGCGTGGGGTCGGAAGCGGGGGCCATGCTCCTTCACAAAGGGGGGCGTTGTCTGAGGGAAGCGGGCAGTGGTGTGCGGGGAAGGGGTAGGACGTGCCCAGCCCTGGTGGAAATCAAGTGCCCAGCCCGTCCCGCACCCATGAAAGTAAGCGCGTGGCGGCGTGCAGGTTTATCGCTCCCTTGCAGCTCAGCTGCTCAGAAATGAGGACAGAGGTGTGCGCTGCTGCTCCAGCGTGGAAGGGCAGGCTTCCTGTCCCTCCTCCCGACCCCCAACCCGCGATCGTCCCCCACACCCCATCCCCCGCCTCGGATCTCCCCCAGCCTCTAGAACCGTCGCTAAAATTCATTTCACTCTTTAATTAGATTTCATGGAGTAAGGGATTGGGAGGGGTGCTGGGAAAGGCAATCACGTGACCTCTTTCTGTAGAGAGGGGTAATGCTGTTGATAGGGGAGGTGGGACAATGGTTGCTATGGAGACATATTCCCAGACATACAGACACACACTCATTTTAATGCCTTTTTTTTTTTTTCCAAGCAGGGGAAGGATCCGGTGCCCTATTTTTAGTGTCAGATTTCAGCAAAACAATTCACTTTCATTTCATCACACACACACTGCTGGGTTTTAAAGTAGGTCACTTTCTCTGACCGTATCGAGAGCTCAGATCGGTCCTGCTTGAGTAGTGCAAGGTTCCACGGAAGATTTGACTGCTTGAGACGAAGATCTGACTCGCCTTAGTACAGCTTTCTTTCATCTCCGTTTGACAGGCCTTAGAACAGGCAGCATGAATAGCTGTAGGTAAATTTACATTTTAAATACTAATGCAAAACGTCGGGGCAGTGATAATAGCAAGGGGGGAGCGGTATAGAAGTTAAAAGTGACAAACGGGTCTGTTAGTCTGTTATCAGATTATCAATGATTATTATAAAAAATAGTCCTTGAATGCCAATTATGCACAGCCTGTTGGGGAAGAGATCTGATAGTGGCTGTCCAATTTAAATCTCTGATCTTTGTTCCAGCTCAACTGAGTATGTCAATCCGGAGCTTTGGGCTTTATTTCTCCCCGTTGTTGCAAGTTCTAAGCATTTCTGTCTGCATTTCTCTTGCTTTGTGCTCTTTGCCAAATCTCACAGGCCCTCTGTGACTAGAATCCCCTATTGACTGGCCAGAACGCTGGGAGTCCCCCAGCAGAACTCGCCTGAGGCAACATGGCGAACTGGCCCAGCGTCTCCACGCCCCTGACAGTCCCAGCTTCCTGTCCCCCATGGTTTTCAGTTCTTTCCTAGGAGGCAGCAAATCTAGACTAATTTAGGCAGGGCTCCTCTCGAGTCCCTTGAAGCTCGGTGTATTCTAAGGGGGCCCTTTCGTTTCTATTTTCAGGCGGGTACAGACGTCTGGCTTCCCTTTCATAACACAGAGAGGGGAACTTCCTGTGTGTGGAGTCAAAGGGTGTGCCCCGTGGCCCACAGCCTTAAAAATAATAGTCTGATAGAAAAAGGATTGCTGTGATGAAGTCATCGAGACACAATGCTGACAGTGTCATCCTGGGCAGTAAGAGCTCAGCTGGTTTTTATTTTCTTCTTCCTAATGTTTTGTGTTGTCCAGACTAAGCTGAACCTTCTTCATCAGAAAGTAATAAAAAATAGTTTTTTTTAAATGATGGCTTCCTATTGAATGACTGTTATATCCTAATTGCCGTGGTATGTGCTCATTGCTCTGTTGTGCATAATCCTCACAACCACACTCTGAGATTCTGGTATTTTAATGCCCAGTTAGCTAGCGAGGAAGCTGACAAGGAGAGAATTTCCTCACGGCCCAAAACTAGCAAGGGGTAGAATGAGGGGCTGTCCAAATTCAATCCAAGTTCTAACATCCTAACCACATACACCTCAGATAAGTAGAGCAACCATTTTATTAATCACACACTAGATGTCAAACATTATATACATATGGCCAGTTTTAAAATATTGATAAATATTTACATATAAATAAATATATATTAATTAAGTACATAACAAATATATGTAAATAAAATCATTTCCTATACCTAAAGTGATAGGTAGTCTTATTTTTTAATCTGTATTATACAGTTAAGAAAACAGAGGTTCAGAAAGAGTAAGTAACTTGCCCAAAGTCATATCCGTAGTAAGTGATGGGAGTGGGGATACTTGAAGTCAGGTCTGCGCAAGGCTCATAGCAGCACCCTGGGGCTGTGGGTTCAGATGGGGCATAGAAGGAAGCCTATCTTTCAATTAGAGAGTGAACGTTTGTATTAGAAATGCCCTATTGCTGCACACACAAAACTCTGCTAGTTGAAAACCCTGAGTTTTGACTACCTAGCAAAATTTATTTTCCTGCTGTGTAGATGGCAGGTAGGCTCCATCAACACCTCCAATGGGCAAAGGTGTGGGATGAGGGCCCCCAGTCTCTGCACGCATAGGGCTGCTTTGTTTATGAAGACATGGCCTCAGGCCATCTGGGTCCCCATTCTCTGGAGCACCCATCCTGAATGAAAGGAAAATACATTTCTTTTGTGTTAGCATGATTAAATTCTTAGGCCTAGTTTGGTAGCAATTCTGATCTCTCAGCTAAAACATAAATTGGTCCAGGATTGGGGGGTGGAGATAAGCAAGTGTCATTACAAAATCCTAAAATCCTTGAGCAATAAGAAGAGTAGGAAACTAAAGCTAAACCTACCCAATTTTTAAGATGTTAGGAAAAGTGGTAATGGATATGCTTTCTGCCTTTGGCCTCCCATCTAAATTGACTAGCAGTCCAGTGGTTTTGGGAAACTTAAAAGTGAAAAAGATAAGTGTTCTGACTCTCAGAATGTCTCTTCCTAGGCAGTGGCTCTAAAGCTACGTGCAGCAAGATGTCTTCCTTCCTGAATTTATTGTTTCAGAGAGCCTCAACTCACTGCCATTAAACGAGAGGGAGGGCTCTATAAGCAAAAGACCCAAGTCTTCAGGTTTGAAAGCTGTTTTTAGGCAAGTTCTTTGTTATTACTTGTGCATGGAATGGACAGAAGGCAAATGGAAGAGATGCCCACTGAGTGTCCGATGCAATTTCATTGCCAAAGAGACCGTAAGCTGTACCTGCAAAACCCGGTGACTCTTCAGTGTCTAACATAAGCCTCGTGCCTCCAAATCTGCATCAGGCAGGAAACAGGTGATGGAAACCGTGCAGCCGCCAAAGGGCGTCCTGGCCACTTCCTGCCTCGGCTGTGGCCAGCCATTCAGGGGGAATGGACACAGAAGAACCTTCCAGAGGACAGTGACTGCCCTCCTCTGTTTGAGGAGACATCATCCTCTCTTCTTGCTCAGCAGGATTTGATCATTGCTGTGGACTTTGTGACTTGTGGAGCTTTCCCATGTCCTGAGTGGTAGTTTTAATTGTGGTTTTCCTGCTCTTACTCTGTCACTGAGTGTGTGGCGTGGTAAGGGGACGATAGTTAGTCTTTCAGTTTCTGGTTTGCAAGATGGCAGACTCAATCTAGATTCAAACAGGGAGCCCTCACATCACCCAGAGATCTTGATTTGAGCTAGAGGCAGTCCCTTGATAAGATTTGGGGGTCTCTTCCTTTGGGGACACGGTGTGGCCTCTGTTGGGAAAGAAGGGTGCACATACGTTTTGGGAAGGTCAGAGGGGTAAACAGGCAGAGGCTCTATTCTATAGTGTCAGCCCTTAATATGTATGCAGGCACGTGCGGCTGGAAGGGCTCTCCCTCCCAGGCTTTTTGATTCCCTTTCAGTCCGATGGGGTCATGTGATCAAGATCTGGTCAATTGGATGTTAAGTAGCAGCGCGAACAACTTACAGCGAAGGTTCTTAAAGGGAGGAGGCATTCCTTTCTTTCTGTCTTTTTCTTCTTTCACCTGGCTGGAATGGAGATAGGAGGGCTGGAGCTAAAGCAGTCATTCTGGACTACGAGATGATTTGGAAGCTAAAGGTGATGCAGGGCAGAAAATTGGGGAAAGGCACCGGAGTCCCTGATACCGTGGAGCACTTGATAATGTGTGCACAGCAGGTGTATGTGAGGGAAAGACGGACCTCTGTGTTGTTTAAGCCACTGAGTTTTTCTTTTTCTTTTTCTTTTCTTTTCTTTTTTTTTTGTGAGGGAGAGGAGTGAGCCGAGTTCCCCCTCTGCTGCCAAACCCAACCCTAACTAACACATGAGACATTACTTGGAGTTACCCCAATTTCCCTAAAATTAGCCTATTTTGGAGACTGAAGGCCAATCGTTGTTCAGAGAGGCTGTCAACTGAAGTCCGTGTGATGCTGCCTTGTCCCGTGACACGAATTAAAGGAGAACCCCACGCTCAGGGAATTCACAGTCGGTTACACCACGGTTGATACCACCAACAGCATCTCTGACAGCTTTGCGTTTGTAGCTCTGGGAGCTCCGGAAGCCTAAATTCTCCCCTCCAAGTACTAACCAGGCCCGACCCTGCTTCCGAGATCACATGAGATCGGGCGTGTTCAGGGCGGTATGGCCGTAGACCAGAAGCCTAAATTCATTTTCTTCTCCGGGTTTTAACCCAGGACCTTGTCTGCAACGCGCCCTTATAGACATCTGTCTGCCAAGCTGGTTTAGGAGAGGTTACCCACCTGGCACAGGGTACCCATGGCTCTGGGTACCCATGGCTATTCCAAACTCTTTACCAAGTTCCATCTCTTCTTCACACCCCAACAACCGTTTAAATTGTGTTCCATCCATTATGGTTTGGTATAAATCTCTTTTTACTTCTTAACTCCTTATATCCCCACTGACTTCAGTTCTTCGGTGGAAATTTTTATATTCTATTTCTTCCAAGTTATATTTTATTAATTTCATGCTGCTGAAGCCTATCTCTGATTCCACAACATTACTTGATCACCTGTTATACCTCAGCATAGCACAGACTCAGTGATGTTGCCGTTGGTCATGTAAATACTGCTACTTCCCTCCTGTTTCCTCTCTTGAACAATAACAGTGCTTGTTTAGAAAACTTCTTTGAAGTTACCCAGGGCCAAGAGCTACAGCCAGGTACAGCGCTGTGTCGTCTCTGCCCTGGAACATCTCTTGGCTCAAGTTCGCACTTGGGGCATAAATGGTAGAAGAGGCTGCCCGGGGCACTCCAGTTTGGACACGCAGCATGTGAGAGATTTCTGCTCTTGGACCAGGTGACCATGCACCTGGCGGGAGGCAGGAAGGCAGGAAAGCAGAGGCAGGCAGCAGAAAGAGGCGTCTTCTTCCAGGCCCACCGTGCTGCCGTCGGATCAGAAACGGGAGCCAAGGCCCATGTTTCCCCTCTTTACCTCCTTTGCTCCTCCCTCCTTCCCCTAGTCATTTCGTTCGTTCCAGAGTTTGCAGATTCTTCTCTCCCTCCACCTCCCCTCCCTTCCTGACTTCCTTCTACCCACAAGGCACGATTCTAGAACTTGATGAGGGACTGAAACAAAAATCGGGGCCCTCATGAACCCACAGGCTAGTGGAAGAGAGTGTCGATTAAGTACACACATGTATACACAGACACACACACATGCACATACACACAGACACACGTGTGCATGCACACACACACAGTCACACACAGACTTACACGCACGCATGCATACACAGACACACATGTGTGCACATGCGCACACACACTGACACACACACCCATAGACACGTGCACGCGCACACACACACAAACACACATGCGCACGCGCGCACACACACACACACTGACACACGTACAGATACACACGCGCACACAGACACACCCATGCACACACACACACACACACACACACAGAGACACACACGCACGGACACACACACACACACACACACAGAGTAATAAGATCCAAGGAGAGAAAATAAGTGGGAAAGGGGGGGTGTGGGAGGACGGGGCCGATTAGGAGGGGCTAGCCAGGGAGGCTCACCGAGGAGGATGTTTGAGTGGAGGAGAGCGGTGGGGGAGGAGGGTCCCGGGGAAGCCAGCAGTTGTGACTCCCGGGGCCCTGAAGGTGTGTGTCTGGGAGGGTCGGGGACACCGGGGCAAACCTCCCGGGGAGTGCAAGGGAGCAGCCGGCGAGGAGGTTGGAGAGGACGGGGTTCCGGCCAGTGAGGCCCGGTTGGGCAGACGTGAGGCCTTCCTTCCACATGCGATGGGAGCCACAGGAAGACGTGGCTCCAAAGAGCGATGTCATTTGGCTTGTGACTTAACGAGGCCTCTCGGTGGCTGTGCTGGAAGCAGAGACGCTCAGGGCAGCACCGGGCCTTCGCGACCCTGCCGGACAGAGATGCTCGGATCTGGGTGGGGCATTGGGAACCGCCGAGGGAGCCGTGGAAGTCGGGGTTTGTTTTGAAAGTGTAGGTGGTGAGGGACTGAATGTGGGTTCGGGGAGAGAGGGGTCCAGAGAGAAACCAAGAGCTGAGCCTCCGGGAGCTGGAGAAGCCATGAACCGAGATGGAGGATTCTGCGGAAGGGTAACCTGAGGGAGAGTGTTGGATCCTCCTTGTCAATCTCCTCATTTCTTTCTTTCCTGCCTGCCTGCCTGCCTGCCTCTTGAAGTGGGATGTCTCTCCAACCAGCTAAAGATGCAAATAATGTGCCCACTTGGTTCTCAGGGGCATCACTCAGGACCCCGTAAGTTGGTAATAGCAGAAAGTCCAAAGGAAGAAGCCGACTTTCACCCCCCAGATCTGTAACCCACATTTTATGTCCAGGGATCTGAGTACAGACAACTGTCCAGTCCTGTCTGTGCTTACCGGGCCGGGAGATGCTGGCCGGGCCAACGTGGATCATGTACAACATAGAGACTGTGCAAAGCCTCCTCCTCCTGTCATAGCCACAGGGTGTGGGATGGCCCGCCCTGTCTTGTCACACTGTCTTTCTGAGGCTTGGCCCACTCTCCAGAGTTCTGCTCAGTGATGGATACTCTCAACCCAAGGGCCAGGACTGCGCAGAGGAAGGGTTCTGGGGTCCCTCAAGTCTGTTGCTTCCCCAAGGGATGTCAGGCCCCTCATGAGCACACAGCAACAGAGATTTGTGGAACAATATTGCCACCAGGTGACTTAGAAACTTGGTAGAAGAAAAGTTGGGTCAAAAACCTCAGAGTGGTTGAGTCATTCTGACAAAAGGTAAGAATGTCAGGAAATTGGAGCAATTCCAGAATCCCTCCAGTCTGGAGAATAGAGGTAGTCGTTAGTGTGCACCCAGGAGCCTTCCGTGTGTGCCCCTCAGGAGGCCCTCGCAGCCTAGCTGGCCTCAGCCAGCCGAGGCCCAGTGGAGGAGTGAGTCCTGGGGCTCAGGGTTGTTCTGCTAAGTGTTTAATAGCTGGCTGCCCTGAGGAGTGGGGGCTGGGGGAAAGCTCTGATTGACAGCGTCTGCCAGTTCCCGTGGTATAAAAACGCTCTCTCCACCCCTGACAGCAAGCTCCCAGCAGGGCATCCCTGAAGCGGGGTTAGGGACGCGTGTAGCTCGCCGTCAGGTGCGTACCAAGTTTCCTCCACGTAGCTGCAAGGAGCAACCTCCAGCACAGAGAATGGTAAACTGTGGTTAAAAATAATTAGTAAGTGATGAGTGTTGAGTATTCCTTAACTGTGTATTTAATGTCATTTTTTTAAATTGAAAGTTTATGAAACTTCATATTTAATGATGGCTTCATGTAACAACCAGTTTTGCAGAACTCCCGAAAAATTAACCATCAGTTCTCTCCAGCTGGTACAAGCCAGCCACAGAACAGCCCTCGCTGGGTTACAGATGTCACCAGCCACATCCTTCGTCCACACCCACACAGCCATGCCCCTGGTGCCAGCCGTGGCCACCTGGTAAATCTCCCTGCTGAGGCTGGGAGTGCCAGCTGCTCTCTTGCCCCCTGGGAACTTTCTTGCTAGCTCCCCGAGTCACACCCTTCTATCTTTGAAGCTCGGGGAGCAGGGACTTTTACACTTCATCCCTTCCCTCCCAGGAGGCGCTCAGGCAAACAGGTGGTGCGCTTGCACAACACCCGGGGCTGCCTATGAAAGGAAGCTTGTTCCTGGGAAGGGTGTGCTCTTGCAGCTCCTCCCGGGACGCATCCTACACTCACATAACTCCGACCGGTTGCTGAGCACGCACTACTGCGATGAGTTACTCTCCCGTAGGACGATGGGCCCAGCACGGTTACCTGTATGTAAGCGGCACAGGAAGCCGCTGCTTAAGAGGGCCTTCACACAACAAGAGAGGCACACTTCAGTCTGATTTTCTGTCCTTGACTTTAGACAGAGGCAACTCCCTCTGCAGAGAAGAAAAGCACAAGTTTGATCTATAGTGTGCCCCTCCGGAAGCCTCTGGTCCCCCTCCCTCCTTCTGCGTGTCCCCTCCTCCCACCCCGCCCTTCCTTCCTTCTCTTAAACATTTGGATCGAGCCGTTCTTAAAGTCTGCTGCCAAGGGCTAGGAGTGCCAAGATGAGTAAGAGAAGAATCGTGTTTTATCCCACTTAGTTCCTTCTCTACAAATGTGCCAGAATGCTCCTTTAAAAATGCAAATTAAAGGGTCACCCAGTTCTCCTTCTCCCTTCTTCCCCTACTTCCACATTCCCTTCTCTTCTCTTCCTGTTTTTGACAAATATTTGGTGGCTTTCCTGATTTCTTCATTTAAAAAATGTGGATGAGGAAGGTAGTCATTTCGGCGAAGGCAAGCTCAAGGAGGGGTGAGGCAGGGAGCATGACCTGGCGGTGTCGGGAGGTTGGCTGCGTGCAGGTGGACTGGGAGCCAGGTGTAGACGGGAGGTACAGGTGCGGCAAGCAGGAAACGAGAAGGGGCTCCATGGTGCTGGGTGCAAAGTGGAGCTGCCCATGTAGAATGTGGCTTGGATAAATGGGTGGATGGATGGATGTTTAATAGACAGATAGATATGTAGATAGATATAGATGAAAAGAGACATGCGTGTACATGCCTGCACACATATATGCTTTCTAGCTCTGTCCAGTGAAATAAACTAGGAGGACTGACACCCCACGTAGCAACAGGAATACATGGCGCCCCTCTCTCGGTTCCCAACACCGCTCTGCTCTGTGAGGAACCTTGGTTCCCTTGAACAAATGGCTGGTTCCGGGATGGAGACAGGGAGAGGACAAGAAGGGCCAGGTACATCTTATCATACCACAGCGTAAGGAGTTCCTCCAGGACGAGGAGGACGTGTCAGAAGGGCCCAGAAACCATCTCAAAGGGACTTCCAGACCAAATCTGGGACAATTTAAGGATACAAGTAAATCAGGGTAACCCATGGAATAAAATACTGATAATAGTCATATAAACAAATGACCATGAAAAAAATTATTTCTTATAGTAGAAAGTTGAGTAATAAATGCGGAAGAGATAATGGTATTAGAAAGTCACCATTGGCAATCATCGGTGTGACTTAGGCGAGACACATCAATAGGTGATGGTGACTATGGGTAAACGTGGGGTAAGGAGAGGGCCCAAGGCGCTGCCCCTGGCTCCCGCTCCCGGGCATCCCTGGATCGATGTGACTGGCAGTGCTTAGGCAGGGGTCCCTCGGCGGGGCACCTGCATTGATAAGGCTGACCTGGATGCACACCACTGTCCATCTCCTGGGCTCTCTTTCTATATTGCTTCTGATCCTTCTAATTCATGAGCTTGAATCAAATTTTATGGAAGGATTTTATATTATTCCGGAATTAAGCACCATGTTATACTATTTTCTAATAGAATAATGATAAAACAATAGCTCACCTCTGTTGCGTGCTTACCGTGCGCCAGGCCGGGGGTTTACATGTGTTCTCCCATTTAATCCTGAAAACAATCCTTCCAGCAAGGACTGCTCGTACCACAGTGTACACAGGAGGACCCTTGGGTCCAAGGATGTGGACTACTAATAACCGAGTGAGAAAAAGGGGCTAGCTCACGAATGCCGATCGTGTGATTCCGGGGTGAGGGCGAGGAGGGAGCCTCCGCTGGGCCCCACACGGGTCCAATCTGCCCAGTGAGACGGCACCGTTACCCTGCCGGTGCGACTCAAGCCCACTCGGCGGCGGGCACTTGTCTTCCGGTGCCGTTCACCTCTTCGACGGCCATTTCTCTCTCCTGCGCCTACTCTGGTGGCCTAGCCTGGGGGAGTGGCTGGGAATGGAGGAGTCTGGGGAAGGTGCCCCTGGGAGAAGTCCAACGAGGTGCAGGCAACAGGGTGCATTCGCCTGCCGAGAGTTCACCAACAACAGCAACGGCAACAACAGCAGCAGCAGCCATCTGGTCTGCATTACCACCACGTGCCGTGGCAGTTCTAAACCATGCCAGTGACAAGTGCTTTCCCCAACCGAGGGGACGCTTCTCTTCTCCATCACCTTGGCATGAGATCCATCTCACCACAGAGGAGGAAGCTTGACCCTGTTTGCAGCTCCCAGCACTTGCTGTAGGTGTAGCAGATGCTCCGTAAGCACTGACTGGGGAGAGGAAAGCGCACGCTCGGGCTCCGGTAAGTGTGTGGCCCTTTAAGACTGGCCTGGAGCGACCGCCAAGGACTTGCCTGCGTGTCTGCCCATCACGGAGAAAACTTGCAGCAGCGCAGCCCCCTCGGTTAAAACAGGAAAACCGAGGCCAGCACTAAGCTATGGAGGCAAAGTTGGAGCTCTGCCCACGTGGCAGACAGCTGCCGCCTTTTCCACTCAGGTTGGCAGGGCCATCAGGCACGCCACCAAGTGATTTTATTTATATACGCTATTTCCTTTTTGGGGGGGAACCAGTGAAAATCACCTCATAATTCAGAATATTCAAGGATCCATCCGTTCTAGCTGGGCTTGGGACCCCTCAGGGGAGCTCAGGGCGCAGAAAACACCCCCACCGCACAGACTCCCTCCCGCGCCCCCGCCGGCTCGTAATTGGGACCAGCTGGCAGGATGAGCACGCAGCCCCTGCGCCCCGCCAGGAGTCACATTACAAACGTCATCCCCAGAAGGCAGCTCGTCCCGGTCCATGAGGGGTCAAGACGTGGGAGGTCAACAGGGGACTGCTGGGGAGCTGGCATGTATGTGGGACAAACTGGACCTGGAAACAGGGCGTTCGCGTTAGCAGCTGCAGCTCCTCGCTGTGTCTCGGACGAAGCACGTATTAATGTGAAATAAACCGAGCTGACTGTACAAGAGCCCCGGTCCCGGCTCATCTCACTCCCAGAACTGTCCTGATTGACTTGTACGCTGCCCAATAGCCTTCTTGTTCCCAGAGTTATTCCCACGCAGCTTGGACGTGCAGACCGCCCCATCTGTGCACCCCAAGTGAGGCCGGTTTAAAACGGTTCTACGGCATGTGGTACTGCCTCATCTCATGGGCTTCTTGCGATCTGCCTTCTCCTCCTTTCTGGATAGGCTCCCCGGCGCCCCGGCTTTGCACCCCCCACCCCCACCCCCACCCCCTTTAGTCTGAGTCAGGACTACAGCTCTGTCCTTGGAGAACAACTCATGAAGCCTGCCTGCCCTCCCGGCCTTGGCATTGGGCGCTCCAGCCTGGACTGCGGGTCTGGAGGGGACGAGACAAACCCGCAGAGCCAGGGCACCCTTTAATAGAGTCAAGTGGCCGCGGTGGCTGTTAGTGGCTGGCACCCGTGGCACTGTCCCAACTCAGTAGTTTTCAGCGGTGTGACCTTGGCTGTCTTTTGTGCTGCCAGTCTCCTTTGGTTCTTGCCTTTTGGCCGAGCCAGACTCTCCAGGCTTCCTGGCGATTCTGTGAACTACTTGATGGCTTTCCAACTTTTTTTTTTTTTCTCACACTTAACAGAGTCAATTTCTGGTGTCAGAAACCCAGAACCCTGACGGGTGCAGCATCTGTCCCTCCAAGACTTAGGCAACCAACTCCAGTGCTGAACAGAGAGGAGAGAAGAAAGCAGGGGACGCAGAACGAAGGAGAGGAATTGGGCAGCAGGCGGGGGGAAGCGTCGTGGAGGTGTGGGGAGAAGCGAGGAGAGGGGAGTCGTGGTGGAGGGAGGAATGGAGGGGGGAGAAAGTAAAGGAGCAAGCAGGCGAGGTGGGGGACCAGAGGGGTTGTGCACGCCTCTCCTCTTCCAATGATGATAATAGAAGTCTTGAGTGGCCTCCCAGAGGTATCTCTGTAGTTCTGTGTCTGGCAGACAATGTGGTTCAAATCGTTTTACGAGGTTGACAATTAAGGGCATGAACTTACGTTGGCAGCGCTGTTCAAACAGCTCTGTAAGGTGTCGTAACCTCAGTACATTTGTGTCTCACACCTGTGTTTGTGTCGATGTGTGGCAGTGTCTTGCTGAGTGGCGTTCATTGTTTTTGTTGCATGTTTTTGTGTGTTGTTGCAATAATATCAGAGCTTAAATTAGAGCAATGAACAAACATTAAATTTCTTGTTAAACTTGACAAGAGTGGAAATGAAATCATGGACGTGTTAGTCCAAGTTCATGGGGATAATGCCACGAAGAAAAAGGCAGTGTACAAATGGATTAAATGTTTTTCTGAGGGGAGAGGAAGTGTCACTGATGAAAAGAGGTCAGGGCAGCCAGTAACAAGCAGAACTAATGAAAACATTGCAAAAATTCATCTAATTGTGTGTCAGAATTGTAGGCTGACTGTGAGAAGCATAGCAGACCAAGTACACATCGATAGAGAAATAGGAAAATCTTGGCGTGAGAAAGGTGTGTGCAAAAATGATCCCGAAGGAGCTCACCAATGAACTTTTTAAGCAGAGGAGAGTCAAGGTTTGCCAAGACCTTTTGCAGAGGCAAGACGATGTTTGGGGCCATGTTATCACTGGTGATGAAACATGGGTGCAGCAATACGACCCTGAAACAAAGCATCAAAGTGCACAATGCAAGTCAGCCAGTTCTCCATGACCAAAAAGTTCTATCTATCCAAATCAAGAGTCAAAACAATGTTGCTAACCTTTTTTGGTAACAGAGGATTGTTCATTATGAATTTGTACCAGCTGGACAGTCAACCAAGTTTACTATTTGGAAGTACTGAAAAGGCTGTGTGAAAAAGTTAGATGAAAACGACCTGAACTTTTCACCGAACTCATGACCGTTGCGTCACGACAGTGCACCACCAGCTCATAGGGCGCTGTCTGTGAGGGGGTTTATAGCCAGGACACAAATAACTGTATTGGAACAGCCCCCCTACTCACCTGATAGGGCCCCCAGTGACTTTTTTCTTTACCCAAAGTAAAAGGAAATATTGAAAGGAGGAGATTTTGATACATTCATGACATCAGGGATCATATGGCGACAGCTCTGATGGCCATTCCAGAAAGAGTTCCAAAACTGCCCTGAAGGGTGGACTAGGCCCTGGCGTCGGTGCACAGCTTCCCAAGGAAGAGTTCCCTGGTGGTGTAGTGGCTTAAAGTTTCGGCGCTGGCAACACTGTGGCTGTCAACGCTGCAGCCTGGGTTCGATTCCCAGCCAGGTAACTACCCACATACCAAAACAAAGCAAAACAAAACAAAACATAGTTTCCCAAGAGGAGTACTTCAAAGGTGACCGTAGTGATATTCAGCACTGAGGTGTGTAGCACTTTTTCTAGGATGAGTTCAC
This sequence comes from Lyroderma lyra, assembly GCA_004026885.1. Taxonomy (NCBI): domain Eukaryota; kingdom Metazoa; phylum Chordata; class Mammalia; order Chiroptera; family Megadermatidae; genus Lyroderma; species Lyroderma lyra. Next base: position 51,876 of record PVJL010004702.1, on the reverse strand, counting down.
GAACTTAATCATCAGACCTCGGATGTGACTGTTTCAGAAGTAACAATTCCTTGGTTTGGATTTGCTCCTGAAGGTAACTGAAGGTGTTAGCTGTTACTTCCTACACTTAAATGTGCTGCAAGTTTGGAAGCACACAGATATGTAGGCATGCATATGCAGGCTGTGATGTCATATGATAAACACATGCAAGCGAAAAATGGGTCCTGGGCGAGTAATGTAAGTGGGGAAATTTTATGTAACAAGCCTATTTAATATCGCAAAGGGTAAACATTACTTATTATGCCATATTAGCATATCCTTTGTCTTATTGAGGAGCCAGAATGAAGGATATTTAACAATTAATAGAAATCATAGGAAAAAATTATGATTAAGTGCCATCTGCTGGCTTCTGTGAGTTTTTATTCTTATGCGGTTTATTCTTATGCCTGTCCTCATAATTATTGAATGTCACTCTCCTCCTGAGGGTGAACATGCTCATTCTGTATTTGGCCTGCATTAATGAAAGCTGCATTTTGTGGACACGTGTGTGTGTGTGTGTGTGTGTGTGTCTGTAGGTGTGTGTGCATGAAACAAATTTAGGAGAGAGAACAAATTTACCCTTACTAAAACCCATCTCCCTAGAAATTCTGCTTTGAGAGTGCAGACTAGGGTTTATTTTAAAATTCTGTGTTCATTGCAGATTGCAAAAGCTCTGTGAGCTTCGCATGCGTGGAGGGGGAAGGCAGGGGGACATTTCTTTGAAAGTGACTTCCTCTTCCGTTTGAATCCTCTCCTCTGAGAATGTATATGGTTTGCATCTCAAAAGCTCTGTCTAGCTTATGGCAGGAGAGGAATTTCGGAGTCTCATTCTGATGACATTGCAACATGCAAGCCACTCTAATCACTCAGAAGTTAATGGAAAAGGAACCAGGTTCTTTGTGGGCCTGTCTGACCTCTTCCCCTGGGTCTAGCTCTGGAGCCGGGGCTGAAAGTCCTCAGCAGGAAATAGGTCTTGCTGTTAGTAAATTACCATGACTTGTGTTTACATAGTGAGTCGTCATGCCTAGGTCCTCTCTCCTTTCCAAGTAGACCTTTGAGCCCATTATTTATCTGGGTGACTCACATTCCAAGTCCATTGTTTGCCTGCGATTAATGAGAGTGATTGTCAGTAGTTCCCCAGTAATAATAGTGACCATTCACTAATTGCCAACTAGGCACTAGAAACTGTGACAGATTACTGATAAATATATAAATGTGCAAAAATGTTAATGTATTTGAAATTAGACTTAGAATTTCAACAATACATAATGTCAAGCAGGTGCCCTTTATTAGTTTAATGGTATGGTTGATGCCTGAAAAGAATATAGGTAATATTTGTGTTATAAAAGTGTACTCATGAAATGAATAAAATGAACCTACCATGTGACTCACGATTAGAAGCAAAATGCCTCCAGTACTGGTGTTGCATTGTGGTAGATTCCTTATGTGCATTAGTTTTATTTCCCACATTCTTGTGGAAAAGGTATTATTCTCCCTATTTTATGGATTAGGAGATTGAGGCTCAGAAAGGGAAAGCAACGTCTCAGTCACACACAGCTGGTAGGAGGGCAAGGCCACGTTGTGGTAGACGTCATAGGGGCTCAGCAATGTCCACGTCTTCTTCCCTCCCTGGGGACAAGGCGGACTCCTTGTCCCATCCCATCACATGGGCCATGCCCTGCCCATGGCCCTGTGCACGTGTCACTTCTGGGCTAAGGCAACCTCACATTCTAGTCATTGCCCAGTGTTTGACCCACGTGCCACTGGGGCTCCCTGTTCCTGTTCTTCCTGCTGTCACCCCGTGACTCTGCTCAAGTGGGCCAGGCAGGCTGGAACTGCCTGGGGGTGACTTCCTCCAGGTGTGTCCTTGAGCAATGACACACAGGATTTGGTGGCTAAATGCCACCCGTTCTCTGCACGTTTTGTCCTGTCTCACGGAGTCCCCAGCAGCATCCCGTCCACGCGAGCACTCCGTGCCGAGTTCCTTTCCTCCCCGGTCCCACATCCACGTTTCCCAAGCTGCTTGCACTCATATCCCAGCCTGAGGCTCGGCCTCTGGGAGAGAACCCAAGCAGAGGTGCCTGCGCATGTGTCCCGAGGGTGCAGCTACCATGTCATCCTCAGCGTGGCGGGCTCCGGCGTGCACGGCTCACGTCCCCTCCCACGAAAGGCTTGCTGTCCTGGGGGTTGGGAGTGCTGTTTGCGGACACTGTCCCTGTAGGGACTGCCTCAGCGGCAGAGAGCCACCTCACTGTGGTCCACCTGAGACACTGAGGGACAAGGGTCCAGCTACCTTGGCCCAACTCGGGACAGCTTCGAAGAGCTGTCCCAGCTGCAGAGGCCGTGAGCTGGGCTGGGGCTGGTGCGGGGCCTGCACGGAGCGCGTTTCCTGCGTCTGTTTCCTTCTGTTCTTGCACAGGTGTTGATCCCAAGGGCACGCCCCAACGACCCCTCTGCCTTCATTTCCTTTCAGATGCTGCATCGTGGGAACCCCAACCTGCCACACGCCAGCAGTGTGGGTCCCGGGACTGAGAGCAGCACAAGCCTGTCCTGGTGGTAGACGTGGTGGCCATGGACTGTAAGTGAAACATGCCCTTTGATGTGACATGCCAGTGGCATTTCGGGGTTAGTTTGTTTCCACGAGAAAACGCAGGGAATTTAGGTTCGATCTGACTCCAGTGCCTGCAGCCTTCCGGGGAGCATTCATCTCCTAAAACAGTCTTTCCTTTCCTGGCTGTGGCCACCAATCGTAGTCGTGACTGTATTCTGCCTTCTCTGGTGTGGTGCCCTTTGACCTTCTGAATTGTCGGGGAGACTGCTGAGGCTGAGGATGTGGAACCGCAGGTGGGGTTCCGGGGGGTGTAAGTGACTCAGCAGCTCAGGCCCCAGGACTCGGAGGCTGGGCGTAGCCTCTTGCCTGCTGTGAACCTGGGGATACTGCGTGCTTTCATTCCTTTTCTCCAGGACGACAGATGCGGCAGCGGGAGGGTGTGGCAGGTGCTCCCTGGTCACTCAGCGCACGTTTTTAAAGCACCTCCGTGCACCACACACAGAGGACATCGGATGGATAAGGACCAGCCCTTGTTCTCAGCCTTATCGCCGAGATAGGCGGGCACCAGTAATTGCAATGCAGTGCTGGAAGTAAATAAAGGGGAATGGGGAGGGGGCCCCAGAACCTGCCCGGAGGAATCCATGGCCCCTGCATCATGGGGGCAAGTGCTTCGGGAATCAGAGGAGCTCACTAGTGGAGAAGTGTGAGGAAGGGAGTTCCAAGCCGAGGGAACAGTCCATGCAAAGGCACAGAGACAGCAAAAGTGAAGACTTGGTTGACTAGAGCAGAAGGTGTGAGGCCACGGCGGGGGCGGTGGGTCAGGCTCTCTGAAGCCCCTGAGCCTTTAGACTTTCTTACACAGGCCCACAGGATTTATATTCCCAGATTTACTTTTTCGGAGACAAATTGGAGTCCTAATATTTATTGAGGGGTTAGCACGTATGTACCTTACATAAATTATTTCACTTATTCCGTGTAGGAGCCTCATAAGATAAAATCGTTTGTGGATCATAATACTTGCGGGAGAAGCTACGTCTGGCTGCAGAGCAGGGGACAAAGTAGGATGCACAGCGCGTGACAGCAGGGAGACTAGGAAATGAGTGACATGCGGGGCAGGACATGACAGGGTCCTGAGCACAGAGGCTGTGGAGGGGAGGGGCGGCAGCACTGGTGTGCAGGTCCCCGTGTGGCTGGAGCAAACCATCCTGCAGGAATTGGCTGGGCAGAGAGGACAGAAAGTTGACCCTGGCAGCAGGCGCCCTCGAAGTGTCCTGGAACAGGCATGACATGGGACAGGTGTGAGCAGAATTACTGAGGTGTGTGTGTGGGGGGTGGGGTGGGGGGCAGGGTGCCGTGGGCGGGGGCCAACGAGGAGAACGCCGGGTGTGCGGAGGCAAGAGCACTGAGGAGGTACATGTTGAGCACAGTCTTGTTTAAGAGACAGATGCCGATGCTGACAGTGCGACCCTTCTCTCCAACCCCATCCAACTGCAATAATACTTTAAACATCTGAACCTATTCGCTGGGATTGGATTTCTCGTAAATGCTCGTCAAGGGGCTGAGTTTTGTGTCAAGCAAGGCATGAGACCCAAAGGGAGCCGGCCATGCAGATGAGGTGGACAGCCAACATTTGGGTCACAGGCAGACTTGCAAGTGTGTCAAGTTTTCTAGATGTGTTTGCAAAAATCTGTTATCCGGGTGACCTCCGGGGAGTGAGATTGGGGGTGTTGTGTGGAGGCGAACTTTATTTTGCAGCTTACATCCTTCCAAACCATTGGCATTTTTAACTTCAAAGCTCTTTTTAAAAAATTGTATCATTAATGATGACTCCTAGCCAGCTAATATAGAGTCCCAACTTGGCCCCTGGTTTGATACTTTCATGACTATAAAGACTACAGTTATGCCCACAGAGAAGCCCCGATGAAGAGATTATGTTCGCAAAAGGCTTAAATATGACACATTCCTGGAATTACATAACTGACACATTGTAGAAACTAGTATTTGCTGTACTTCCTAATATTCACCTGGTAGCTAATAGGTGCTCAACGGATGTTTATTGGCTTCAGTAATATTTAAAATATTTAAACCTTTGTCCAGAGCTAATGTATACATGTATCCTCTCATTTGACTAAAATTTAAGGGAATCATCACCTTGGTCAGTTGTGAACTATAGATGACAACTGTTTGGCTTAAGTATTGTGCCATCATCCATATACAGTGGTTCCCAACCTTCCTAACGTCGCGACCCTTTACTACAGTTCCTCATGTTGGGGTGACCCCATACAATTATTGTCATTGCTACTTCATAACTATCATTTTGCTGTTATGAATCGTCATGTAAATACCTGATATGTGTTTTCCGATGGTCTTAGCCGACGCTTGTGAAAGGGTCGTTCAACCCCCAAAGGGTCGCGACCCACAGGTTGAGGACCGCTGGTCTATAACCACCGTCCTGTGGGATCTATTAAGCCCTCACAAGACATGGGAGTTCCAGCGAACCACCCACACGCACTCTTTTCAGAATGTTTGCGACTCACTTTTACAGCAGTTCTGAAATTTTACCATTTAATTCTGCTCTTGCGGAGCGAGGTGCCTTGTGCAAGCTCCCGAAGTCCCTGTTGAAATCCTGGGACTGAAATTTTCCACTTTGAAAGCAGAGTCATTGCTGGTGACCCTGCTCCCTCAGGCAGGCTGGGGGCAGAACTGGAATTGTTCACGGCTTGTCTGGCGGGAGAAGTCCTCTCAACAGGTGTCCCAAGTGATGCACACATCCCTGGCCACACAAGCAAGACCCCGTGTGAGTTGGGGGGTCCCATCACTGTGTCTGCCCAGGAAGAGCTACTTCCTCCCCCTGCCCCCGTGCTCCCGGCCTTTGTCTGTCCTTCTCCGGCGCCCATTGAATGGGTTTGTAGATCTGGACAGTTGATTTCCTTTCACTCCGCTGAGGCTGCTGGTGGCCATGACAGCTCGGAGGGGCCACCGGATTTTATTTTTAACTTTACCTCCCAACATTTTATTATAACAATTTTCAAACACTCAGAAAAGTTGAAAAGATATGCAGTGAACGTCTAGCCCCTAGTCACTCAGTGTAGAATGTCTAGAACTGACATTCTATACTGCTTTGTCACATGTCCAGCCCCATGTTTTCAGTATCACTGGTGCTCAGCAACCACACGCTGGTACCACCGTGTCCACAAAGTTCTCCTTTCCCGAGCTCCGATGGCAATGGCAGGTCGGCACACACAAATTGGTCAGTAATTACGTTCAAGGAGACACTAACATTTAGCACCTGCTTTCTGCTGGGCCCAGAGCAATGCACCATGGTCTTTTACACATGTGATTTTATTTGATATTGATTCATGAGTCAGTATTATTATTGTTTCTAACTTATGTCTAAGAAAATGGAGACCCAGACTTGTAAAGTTATTACTATAAAAGAAATAATTATGACTGAAATGGCTTGTCCAATATATTTCAAACAAAATAAATAGTTCTATTTAAGTGCTCTTGTTAGTACTTTAAATAATTCACTGGCAGAATTAGCTGCAATCATTGGATGCGCGTTTCCAACAAGGTGTTTTGGAGTGCTTGTTTGGGTGTCTACACCGAGTCCCCACATAGGTTTTATTTGTTTGTTTCCTTAGTTGTTACTACTCTTTAACGTCAGCTATTTTAACTGTACCCTGCCATTCCCCTCCCCACCCCAAGAATTGAAAGTGTTTGACTTGTTTTCCGGAGTTGCTTGATGAAAGCTTAGGGAGAATGCTGACTTAGCGTAAGTAACCCAGTAGCCACCTCTGGACAACAGCAGAAAGACCACGCAGTCTCATGCCCCTTTACTTAGCTTAAAAATGCGCCCTGAAACCTGCAGTTATAAACAGCTGTTGTGGAGCCTCTGTTCCCCCAAGCTGCATGACAACACGGTGCCCTGGGATACTGGCATTCCAGTGCGCCGCACGGAGAAACCTCTCAGCCACCCCCCCCCCCCCCCCCCCCCCCCCCCCCCCCCCCCCGCATCCGCGAATATTGACGTGAGGGCCGGATTAGGGAATGCGGGGAGCTCTACAGAAAGGGGACACAGAGGTTGCCAGGACCACAGTTTGCATTGCTGAAGACCAGCCCTAGAGCTCTCTGCTTTCTTCCTTTTTTGTGGAGGCCCCTGCAAGACAACCAGTCTGTGTCTAACGGTCTAAATTTATAAGGCACCTTACAATTTACAGAGCAATTTTCTAGAAATCAGACTCACATTTTCCAACAACTAAGGAGGAGGCAGGCTAACTATTATCATTCTCTAAGTCTGAGAAGTGACTTAACCTGGGTCAGGCAGCTTTCCTTCTACCTCACCAGGTGGAGTGTGGGATTAGAAATCAAGGACTCAGATCTGAGTGCCCTTTCTGCCTCCTCCTCGAGGGCTCCAGACCTCTGAGCCATTCACTGCACCGCTCTGAAATTACTCCCTGTGGTAAGAAGACAACAAAACCTATCTTGTAGACCTGAGGTTAGCATGGCATGAAATTATGTGTAAGCGCTCTGTAAACTGTAATATACCACGTTAATTTGGTTATTATTAATGTGTACGTAACACGCCACCTGCAGTAGCATGTATTTCATTTCATTAAACTTCTTACAATGACATTTTCAAACACAAAGTGTGTTTGAATATCATGAATATATTTTTAACAAATCCCCAAGTACCCATCACCCAGCTTCACCATTTATCAACATAAGATCAATTGTACTTTTTAACTCTAATATCAGACTTTTTTGTTGGGTTATTTTTTAAGACAATCCCAGACTTTATGCCACTTCAAAAATACTTAAATATATATCTCTAAGAGGTAAGGACTCCTTAAGAAATATATCCATAATATCATTACTGCATCTAAAAGATATTAACAATACTTCCTTAATACCCCTAAGATCCAGTCAGCATAGAAATTTTGATGATCACATATTTGATCTGAATGAGGAGCAAACAAGATACACACATTCCTTTTGGTGACATTTTTCCAAAAGTCTTTTAAAATTTATTACAGTCTCCCTTCCGGCCCCAACTTTTTTGTTTTAACTTGCTATTTATTTGTTGAAAAAAAATGGGATAATTTGTCTTATAAAATCTTCCATATTTTGGATTTGGTCATTGTATTCTCATGGTGTCATCAACATGTTCTTTTATGCAACTATTTGTATAGACTCGTGATTATATCTGGAGGCTCGACCAGTTCGAGATTAAACTTCTGGCAAAAGTATTTCATGGGTGCTGCTATTTCCTATTCCCTCACACCATGTTTCGTTGTCTCTCTTAACTGATCAGCGACCCAGCTATGTGGAGAACAAAGTTTCCAACTTGAGGAGCTTCCTTTAAGAGAAAGAAATCAAAATTACAAATACCAAATTAGGTTCTGGGTCTTGGTAGGGGACTGTGCGAGTGAGGGGCGCTGAAGCTCTTACTGTCTTAGCTCCCTGCGAGTCCACCTCTGGATTTAGGGGAATCGGTCTGGCCCCTGCATTATTAGGTCCCCCATCAGCCTTTCACGGAATGGCTATAGCGTCCATTGATGATTACTGCTTAGATATCATTTTTTTTTACTGTAAAATATTCCAATTCTATCATTTCTTGCACATTGATTAGCTAGTCTTCTTATATATGGAGGAATCTTCTCTTGTCAACTGTTTGAATATCAGCCAGCGTCCAGACAAGAGACAGAAACGACACAGTGATTTGAACAGAAAAATGTTAATATCAGAAATTATTAAATACTAATATAGGGTTAACTAACAAAGGGTTACAAAACTCTAAAGAACATAGGAATCGCAGATACAGAGGATAGCCATGTGTCTGGGGGGTGACAAACTGGAGAGGGTCTCCCCACCACCAAGGATGGAGAAAGTTTGGCTGCAGCCAATTAGATGGTGGGGAAGGTCACCGACGTGCGTTAGGCCAGGGCTGGCGAGCAGGAAACTGTCCCCTGGGGTGCTGACAAAGCTCTGTGCACACTCTGGGCCATAGTGGACCACGGGGACAAGTAGGAAAGTACGCTGGGACCAGGAGGAGATGCTGCTTCCTCCTGCAATGTCCCTCCAGCATCCTCTGCTGACAAATCTCCACCCTCTGCCGGGTGGCAACAGAAGAGATGCCCACAGGGTGCAGCCCCAGTATGGCAGGAAGGGCCCGGAGCTGAGAGGCAGTACGCTGTACCCTGCCTGCGGACATCCGGTTCGCGCAGGAAAGGCGGGACAAACGCGTAGTCCCTTTCTTCACTTCCCGGGTTTCTGAATGAGTCAGTGCCCAGGAAGCCCCTGACGGGGGCCAGAGTGACTTCTGTTGTTGTCACTTGTTTTGAAGTCATTATAAACTCATGAATTTTACCGTATGTGAAGCGCTCCATCCATTGCCGGCATTGTTCTTCCCGCTTGGCAGCATTATTTTAAACTGGTGCGGTGTGTCCAGGGGGCGTGTTTTCTCTCCTTTAATGTTCATGAGAGAGAAGATGAAAAACTGTCTCAAAGCTTGTGAAGGCCAAAGTCCTCCTAGCAGAGGTACCCGTAGCATAGAGGGATCAGAGCTGGGGGTTTCTTTTCTGTCGGCTCAAAATGACCGCAAAGCTCGCGGGAAAGCTTGCCCTTAGTGCACACTGGCCTCGCATTAAGGAAAGGAGGCGCCGTTAATGATCTTGGTTAGCCTGTCGGAGCCACACGCGTGCCAGTGCCGTCTCTGTGTGCTGTGAGGGGACAGAGATTGGGAAGCGTTGGGCTTAGCGAGTGAGGCAGATTGTACTCGCCAGAGTTGGCTGGGACCACCTCCCTCACCCTACCTGCTTCTCTGCAATGTGATTTTGCCGTGCCCCCCTCAGGAGGTGGAGCCTAATTCTCCATCTGAATGGAGTCTGTCTGATGCTTCCCTTGTCACCCATGAATGCCCGGGAGTGGACCTGCATGACTTCCGAGGCTAGATCAGGAAAGGCCCTTATGGAAGCTTGTTCTGAGGGAAGTTAGAGCCCAGGGATGAAGTCCAGCTACCCCGAGTTGGCTGTACCAGAGAGACCATGCAGGGGCTCTCTAGTGAACAGCCCGTCAGCCAGCATCAGCTGCCAGTCATGTGAACGAGCTATATTGGGCGTTCAGCCCTGAGCCTTCAGATCCTGCAGCTCCAGCTCACAGCTGACTGTAGCCGCAGCAGAGACCCTGAGTGAGAACCGCCCCGTCGTGCCTTCCTGAATGTTTGAGCCACAAAATCACACGTGAAACAATATGGTTGTCTTAAGAGGCCAAGCTTTGGGGTAATTTGTAACTCAAGAGTAGTAACTGGAATAAAGGCCTTGAAAGCCTCTTCTACCCAGGTGACAAATTAAGATTGTGTGTAGGCCTATGAATCATACGTATTCTGCAGATTTGAAAAAAATCGGAGCCTACTTGTAAGCTCTGCTGTGAGGATTCTTTCAGTTCATGGTCAAGCTGTGGTCATTCTTTGATAGGCATCATGTCTCCTGAATGACCTGGGCCCTACCCTGGTGTGGACCAGTACACTTTCCTGGTCACTCTCAGGAGCTTGCAGCTCTGTCACTTATGAGGGAGGACCGGGCACTCTCCTTCTAATGCTTCGGACTGTCCCCGCCGTCTGAGGGCTTCACGGTCCTTGGGGGGCAGCAAGAAGCCGCAGATGGGAGCATGGAGCACGGAGTCACAAGCCATGGTCTCCAGTCCAGATTCCTCCACGAACCAGCTGGGTGAACTTGAGGAAAGTATTGCACGGGTTTAGCCTCAGTTTCCCCATCTGAAAACGGGGAAAAAATAATCCAGGTCGCAGAGAGGTGTTGGAAGGATTAAATAAGGTGGCACCTAGGAAAGCCTAAGGTGTTCACCCTATTTGACCTGATTTTATTGTCTTTACGCCTTTTCATTTGAACTTTAGAAAATTAAAAAATACAGAAAGTACCAAAAAAAAAAAAAAAAGAGAGAGAGAGAGAACCATCATTCGTGGTCTCACAACAGGGAGTTACCATTGTTAACATCTTGATTTACTTACTTACAGTCTTCTTTTAAGTACTCTGTTGGTTGTTTTAAAAAATCTGCGAAATATCATGCATTTATTAGAAATTCCTCAATCATTCAGGAAAGTGCCCCCAAATATGGGGTGCTTCGTGGTGGGGCAAGCCATCTGTTGCAAGGTTATGATGTCACTGTCATCCCATTGGTTTCAGTTCCCAAGTCAGCTCCCTAGCACGCCCTTAAATGCGTGCGTTGAAGCATGCGCATCGCCCGTGACTGCTCTGGTCCTTCGATGTCCTTTAACCATGGGGCACTACTTCATACAGCTGTTTACTGTCCTGGCAGGACCCTCCTCTCCTTAGGAGGTGACATCCTCTGTTGCTCTCGCGAAAGGAGAAGTGTCCCCACCACGCCCTCGCGCTCTGTCTCCTTTGGCAGCCAGTCGTGCCCAGCTGTACTGCACCCCCCACTGCTGCTCAGCTCGACACCCCTGTGACCTGCCGTTGCTGGTACAGGACGTCTGGTCGGTTGTGCCAGAACCACAGCTCACACATAGCTCTGTACTCGGTGGCACAGCTCCGAAGGGCGTGCAAGGGCGCCAGTGTTGGTGAGGTACTGGTAGGAATCCCAGTTCCGCTCCGTTGAGTTCCTTTCTGTGTCAGCCACACGGAAGTGACGTCCACAGGGTTGCCCCTGAACCTGCTTTGCCTTCGCCCCTGGCTGCGGCCCTTGTGACCTCCCAGCCTCCCCACAGCCGGGGCCTCTCTCCCGCGGCTCTCTGTCCCTCACGGGTCCAGGAGCTGGAAGGCGGTGGGCACAGCAAAACCACCGTCATTAGCCTGCTTCCTCAGAGCTGACTTATTCTGAGCTCACCTGCAAGGACACTGGGGAGCCTCTGGGCCTCAGCGTCCCTGCATGTGAGCTCCTGGGTATGAGATGGTAAAGAAAAAACATTATTCCAACTCTTAAAGAGAGAGAATTATGCCTGACTCTGGTTAAAGCACAGTAAGACACACTTTATTTGGGGACTGTCATGGCAGGCGTGGAGACTATTGCAGTGGGGTTTGGCAGTGGGGCAGAGAGATTGGGCTCAATTCTAAATACAAGGAAAAGAGGGAAGTTATAACTGGTAGGGGTCCGGGAATAGAAAATTGCTCTGAGGAAACATCAGAAGTGGAGAGGATTCTGGCTAAACTGACATACCAAGATTCTTTTTTATGATTTAAAAATTTTTTTCAGTGACAGTTGACATACAATATTATAGTAATTTCAGATGTCCAACATAGTGATTAGACATGTCTGTAACTTACAGAGTGATCACCTCAGTAAGTTTAGTGCCCATCTAACACCATACAGTAGTTATTACGATATTATCGACTGTATGCCCTGTGCTGTACTCTACATCCCGTGACTATTTTATCACTGGCTATTTGTACTTCTTAATCCCTTCCCCTTTTAACCCAGCCCCCCAAACTCCCTCACATCTGGCAACCACTTAACCCATTTGGACTCACGTTAGTACACAGCAGGCTAATAACTGGAGACGTGAACCCTGGTGTTTGGTTTCTCTCCCCCACCACATCTGACACCAGTACACTGAGATATGAGGCTGCTGTTTGCTCCAGGGTGGTGGTGCGGTGGTTGTTAGGCAAAGATTAGACCTACGAAAAGGTGCAAAATCCCTGACTTAAGGGTTCAAAATGCACTATTGCTAGTGAGACTGAGGGACTTGAAAGGAAGCACAAAAAGCAGAACAGGTTTCTGCCCAGAGTACACTCCTCACCCCAGACACACACTTCCACAAAGAGCTGGCAGGAGAGGAGAAGGAGAGAATTCTGGAAGTCCCAACAGCAGTGCAGGAGCCTTAGGTTCTGCTCCATCTTAATCCCCCCACCAGAAGGACTTGGAGGGACAGGATGTAACGTAGAAACGCCCTGAAGTGTGGGCAGCCTGCTGTCTGGGGTGCTGGCAACTGCACGGGTGTGCCCGTGTCACGTGGGCACGAGGAGGGGTTGCATGAGCTACTGAGGCACGAGGTACCCCAGGCTCCTGAGTGGTGAGGGAGGGGCCCGCACGATTCGTCTGGGTTGAGTACCTGTCAGGAGGCCCAGGAGAAGGGACGCTGGTCTGAGGGGCATGGGGAGACATCCTGTGGGGAGGCAGAGGGTGCAGGGATGCTCCCCTGTGGGTCATTTTCAGGGAGGGGAAGTGGGGACCACATCAGCAGGGACAGGCTGTCAAGATCTGCCCCAGGAGGGGCCATAGGTTGTTGTCTGAGCTGAAAGAAACAGCTGAGAAGAGGTCAGTACACCACAGACATGAGCACAGCACTGAGATAATCAAGGCCTGAGGTCACCACCAGTTGCAAGGACCCCGAACACAAAGGGGAGCCAGTTAGCTAAGTCCCTTAGAACGGAGCCCAGGGAGGGCAGAAAACTGAAGATGGGCATTCTGACCCTGAATATGGAATGCTGAGGAAGGCAAAAGATTACTGCATGTCCCTTTAATGTCATTCTGGAGTGTTGTAAAGTTAGCCCACCTAAGGGTCATCTGCGAGTGTGGTCTGGAGACCACTGGAGGTCCCTGCGACCCTTTCGGGGGTGCAGGAGGTCAAAACAATTTCCACATAAACATTAAGACATTATCTGCCTTAATACTTGAAGACCCCCCTGCAATCCTCTACCATGATGGGTTGTTAGGAGGCAAGAAATAAGTTCTTCTTCTTAGTTCTATGGCTAGACTACATTTCCCAGCCTCCCTGTGGCTAGGTTGGCCCTGTGACCAAATTCTAGCCTATAGGTTATAGGCAGAAGTGATGCCCTCTGCTCCTACACTTGACCCAAAGGTGCCACCCTTAGAGGCCCCCACATTGACGATAAAGAGACAAGAAATAAACTTGTATCGTGTTAACTCACTGAGCCTTCATGGTTTCTCTGTTGCTAATACGATGAGCTCCACACTGTGAAGACTGAGGCCACTTACCCAAGTGTTAACTGCTGTTGTCAGATTCAATGCATGGCGGGTCTAATCTGACAAATCTCTGACTTGTGTGGCTGCCCTTCAGGTTTGACATCGGCTGGGGTGGTGCTGCATGACAACTAGGCATCGATGGTGAACACTTCATAGAAATGGTTGTCATGGCTCCTGCTTCTTGAAGGACCAACTGATTTCCTACTCTTTCCCCCCACCCCCCAGTACCTACACTTGGCATTCGTCAAAAATTGCTTCTGATGCCACGTGTGTTATCATCCTTAAAACTGGGGCATTCAGAGGTGTATAGTATCTAGTACTAGGGGTCAGTAATCTGGCTGCAGTCTAGGCTGCCCATAGCACAAGTGTGAAGGGTAGCAGAAGACGCCCAAGGATTACTTTGAGCTGAAGCAATTGAGAAGAAGCAGATACAAGAAAAGCTCTCTGCCCTCTCCCTATGGGCCTAGAAGCGGAACATAAATCTGTAGAGGTGTCCGTCCTCTCAGCTCTACCAGGAAAGACAGAAGCGAATCCCCAGAGACCACTCCAGACCCTCATCAGCCTGGAGACCAGCACCAAAGGAATCTCCATCACAAACTTTGCTAAAACCAGCTCTTACCTGCCATAAGTTTTCCCATTTATTTACCTTCCCACAATTTACCATCCCAGAAACTCAAAGGTCTATCCCTTCATCTTGTTCCTGCTCTAAAAATTGTATCGTTCTTTCGTTAAGCCGCCATGTAAGCCTGAGTTCTAACCACCCCTCTGGGTTTCTCATCGCTGAGCACTCTCCGGTGTACGCATGACACCCAGGTTAGTACATTTCTCTTGGTTGTTCTCTTGGTAATCTGTCTTTTGTCGGCCTACTTTGAGGGCCCCTGCCGATGCCTGGGAGATAGGTACAGGGCAAACAGCTTCTGCTCCCCTCCAACTGGAATGGGCCTTCGGATCTGGGCTCCCCTCTTTATGTTGGGGAGAGCCTAAGATCACATCAACCAAGATGAAGAAGGGGGTTAAAACTATGGAGGATGGCTCAGGGACCTTGAGCAAAAGAAAGTTCAGGGACGATGTGGCAATTGTCTTAAGCTATTTGAAAGGCCTGTCATCCAACTGGCCAAAAGAACTTTCTAACAGGGCAAGGGTATCCACCCATGGCAGTGACTCTCCTGTGAACAAGGGAGTTACAGTTCACACAAAGAAAGAGGAGGGAGGGAAGAAGAAAGGGAAAAAAACAGGCTTCTATACAAAAATAACAGCACATTCTGATTTTATTTGAAGGTGGAAAGTAGTTGTCTGCCTTGGGTTAATTTTGAAGCAGACTGCTTCGTTGTTCTGAAGAAAGAAAAAATAAAAAACACCCCTGAAGAACCTTTGGGTATGCAAATATGGAGCAATGACCCTTTTCTAGAATGACAGGTTTAAGAGACTGGCTTTCAGGAGCTAAACTGCATTGCATAATAATGAATAATATTTTTTCTTTTTGTATGTGTGGGGGGAAAATCTCATCTCTAAATGATTGTGTTTTTAAGAGAAAAAAATGTTATTTCCCCTAAACGTGAGTCTGGACTATATGCACTATTTAAATATTATGACTTGTCCTGTGGAGGCACATAAGTGGGTTCTTTTTTTTTAATATATGTTTTAATTGTTAGACTTACTGGGGTGACATTGGTTAGCAAGAATCACATGGGTTCCAGGTGTACAGTTCTGCAGCGCATCGTCTATGCGTTGCATATATGTTCACCACCCAGTGTGAGATGAAAGTGTTTTTGCTCAGCAGTTGCTATGGGACCAGCCCACCCTTACCCTGAGCGGGAGACATCGCTTAGACTATTTATGTCACCCTCACTTTTTAGGAAAGAGGGAACCAGACATGGGGGAAGGACTGGTGTAGAATTTTTAGCTTCCGATGGGTCCATTTGGAAGCTCCAGGAGTAGTGTTCTTCAGAGCCTGGTCCATAATTAAAGAATAATTATGAAACAAACATCTGTATAATCAATCACCCATCAGAATAGAACACCAAGTTCAAGATCAAGTACCTGCATGTCTTTTGAGCACAGCTTCCCCCTTCCCCAGAGATGGGACCACCATGATGATTTTGTGACTGTTGTTTCATTGCTTTCTTTATAGTTTTAACATCTGTGCTCCTAAAGACCATTTTCTTAGTGTTATCCGTTTGTGAACTTTGATTAAATTGAATCATATTCTGTGTATCCTCATGATTCATCCATGCTGATGTCTGTGGCTGTGTTTTGTTCTTTTGTGGTACTGATTAGTATTCCATACACTACAGTTTATTTGTCCAATTTAGAGCCGTTGGGCATTTGGGTTATTTTTTATTTTTTTGTTATTAAGACACTAGTCTTATGGACCTTACTGTACATGGTTCCTGAGGCAAATGTGCAAGAATTTTTCTACAGTGGTAGTTCTCAAAATGTGGTTCCAGGGAACTTTCTGGAAATGCAAGATCTTGGCTCCTCCTCCAAACTTCCTGAATTGGAAACGCTGGGGGAGGAGTCCAGCAATCTATTTCAACAAGTCCTCCACCCTACCCCCAAGCCCCCAAAGTGTGCTAATGGCAGAGTAAAATATGCAAATCATGCTCTAGGACATGTACATCGAGGTGACATTGCTGGCCCATATTCAGGTTTGCTAGAGAAAAATCCATGTGTTTTCCAAAGTGATGGTGCCGATGTACACTTCACCAGTGCTGTAGGAGAGTCCTTGTTCTCTCATACCCTTGTCAATACTTCCTTTTGTCGGCCTTTTTACTTTAGCTAGTCTGGTGGGTATAAAGTGCTGCTTTGTTTTGGCTTTAATTTGCATTTCACTTTTTTTTTAATTTAAAAAATTTTAATAATGCATTATTGACATACAACATCCTATGGGTTTCAGGTGTACAACATAGTGATATGGTATTTATATATATTATAAAATGACATCACAATAAGCCTAGTTACATCTGTCAACGTATAAACTTATTAAATATTTTTTACTCTATTCTTAATGCTGTATATTATATCTCTGTGACTTATTTATTTTATAACTGGAAGTTTGTGCCTCTTAATCCCCTTCATCTATTTCACTTTCTCTGTATCTATGAGTCCGTTTCTGTTTTGTTTTTTAGATTCCACATATAAGTGAAATCATATGGGTTTTCTTTCTCTGACTTATTTCACTTTGCATAATGCTCTCTATCCATGTTGTCGCAAATGGCAAGATTTCATTGTTTTTATGGCTGAGTACTATTCTTCTTTATCCGTTCATCTATTGATGGATGCTTAGGTTGCTTTCATATCTTGGTTATTGTAAATAATGCTGTAGTGAACATGGGGGTGCCTACACCTTTTCAAATCACTGCTTTTGTTTTCCTCGGGCCAATACCCAGGAGGGAAATTGCTGGGTTGTGTGATAGTTCCGTGCATTTCACTTTCCCATAATGAGATTGAGCAATGTAGAGTGCAGGGCCCCAACAGGAAAGGATAGCACACTCAACATACTCAGTCAGTCGTGTGTATGTGAGTGTGTGTGTGTGTACACGTGCACAGTAGTTTGATATAGGTGTGGACTGGTGTAGGGAAGTACTGGAGGTAATAACAGAAGTTCAAGGTCAACAAGGGTGAATCTGTGACCACCCTTAGGCCAAGTAGATGGACACAGAGTCCCATGGCGTAGGCCACCTGCAGTGGAGCCCCGGCCTGTGAGGACTGCAGCTGGTCCAAGGCACGTGCTTCCAGGAGAAAAACACCCTGGCCCCCTCTCCTTTCTCTGGGCTCTGGTGGGACTCCCCGCCGGGAAGGGATAGTCGATGAATCTGGGGGAGCAAACAGAGGATTGGCGCAAACTTCTGTTTCATCTGATTTTAGCATTTGAGTTTCTTTTAGTGGAGGGGAGCTGCTGGATCCATCCTTTTGTGCTTTTGTCTACCCCTTTTTCTGTGCTGATGTCTGGGCATTTAAATGTTCTGATTTGTGCCCTTTGTCAATTACTTGTATTGCAGATATGTCTTCCCATTGTGAAGGATTCTACAGCCAGTCCCTCTGTGTGTGTGTGTGTGTGTGTGTGTGTGTGTGTGTGTGTGTGCCCATACTACCACTAGTCTCCAGCACACGTGGTGGTTTTAAACCTTATAGCACTGCTGGCCATTGTACGAAAGCTGGAGACACATGCTACAATCCAATAGGATGCTGAGTGAAAAACAAAAAAAGAGAACGTAGCACAGACAGGACTCTCCATGTTCTGATTTCCTTCGCCCTCACAGCAGTTGTAACCGTTCCGGGGCGGACTCTGTGCCGAAGCAGTGCCTGGCACGGAGAAGGCCCTCAGTGAACGCTGTTGAGTGGGTCCTTCTTTCACAATAACAGGTAGCAGCACCAAGGATTAGACAACTTGTGAAAAGTCACCTGATGAGTTAGTGGCACGGTTCTCAGGCCTACAAGGAGGGCACGTGGGGGCGGAGAGCAAGTGTCCTGTAGCCAGAGAGAGTTCGGATAGGTTCACTAACTCGTTTCAACACAGACATGTGATTTCTTTTGTTTGCACAAACGCTAGCAAAGCGCTTACGTTTCTGTCACCCTGGCATACAGGTAGCCCATCCACCGCCACGAACGCCTCCCCCTCTCCCCCACAAGGCTGCTCTTGATGTCCATGTGCAAACCGTTTCCCCCGCAGATAAAATGGGGGTTCGGGGAGGCCCCTCACCTCTGCCTGATGGCCCAACTCTGACATAGCTTTAGGTGCCTACTCTGTGACCTGTCTTCTGTGTTTGAGCCCAAGAGCCCTGCATGTAAAGGACCTGGGTGTGCAAGGATCTGGGTGTGTAGCGCCTGGGTATGCATGTGCGGGGGTGTGTCATGACCTGGGTGTGCAAACACCAGGGGTGTGAGGACCCAGGACCCAGGCACCATGTGTGTTGCCATTAGTGGTTCAGCATCGCCTGCCTGTGCACACTGTGAGAAGAGTGGCAGGCAGAGGTGACAGGTAGGGGCCAGGAAGTGGCATCTGCCCTTCACCCTGAACTATCAAATGGCACTTGGAACCAAGCTTATGGCCTCGGCTTGGTTCCAGTCCTCTGAGGTCTCAGGCTGTAGATTACCCCAAAGCTGTAGGTCTGGCTGGCCGGACCCAGGCCTCCCTGGGAGGTGGGCAGAGGGAGGAGGTCGCAGCACAGTGTGGGCTCCCACCTCCCCCTCTCCGTGTTTATCCAAATCGAATTAAGGCAAACATGCTGAGTGGCCCTGATGGGAAAAGAAGCCACACAGGACTGTGTGGTTTGCAGGTCAGCTGTTTAGCAGTGATGGCAAGCATGAAGCCGGGAGGAAGAGGGCCTTAATCTCTGGAACCTTCCGAGGCAGCCAGGTCTGTTTTTAGCCTCTGCTGGTGGAGCTGTCACATTCTTCCCCCTCCTGCTCTAAGCTGAAGAATCTCAGCAGCTGGCCCAGGGTGGGGGCTCTCCTGTGCCCTTGGCCAGCTCCGTTTTTCCACAGGACTGTCCTGTGGTTACCCCTTTGGGCTGCATCCCCCACCACCCAAGCTGGGAGAGAGGGTCCAGAGTGGTTTGGAAGCAGATGTGCCAGAAGCAGAGTTGAGAGAAGAGGAAGACTGGACGTTAGCGTGGCAGGGAAGACGGAGAGGGCTGAGTCGTGCCGCATAAATCTGCATGACTAATGAAGCCAGGACAGAGCCCGCTGAGAGCCCTGGGACATCAGGTCCCAGACAATGGGGAGCTGTGAACTTGAGGGGAGGCATGCACAGTCAGGGAAATACTCTCTGTCATTTTGGAGCAAGAGAAATTGGGAAAGGAGGGAGGGGTGGCGGGGGCAGATGTGATTTCCTAACGAGTGAGGGAACAATGAGGTCATTGTTGGCCAATCGGAGTAAAGGATGGAACTTGAACTGAGGAAAGGCAGCAGAAAAGACCCCTGGGGAAGGGAGAGTGCCACATGCTTGTACCCGGCTTGAGACTCTGAGAGAGAACAGCAGCTGGGGGGCGGGGGAGGGAGACAGAGACAGAGAGACAGAGAGACAGGGAGACAGAGAGAAAGGAAGAACGTCAGTCCAGTGAGTTGGAGGCCCTTGCAGCTCGCTGCGAATACTCGTGTTTGAATCTCCCTTCGTGCACTTTGCTTGGAGGAACGTCCCCGGGGGCCAGCAGGGAGCCCTCCCTGGGGCGTGGCCTCTCTCCCTGCAGACCCTTGTCACTCTGAGTCCCATCCCACAAGCATGGGGTTCTTGGGTGAGCCTTGCCCCTGGGCAGGTGGCTCCCCTTTCCTCGCCTCGGCTTCCGGTTCACTGGCAGATGGGACTACCAAGATCCTTCTGGAATCGGACCCTTCACATCCCAGACAGGTGGCCATCCAGCCTCCACTTGAGCATTTCCAAAAACAGGGCGCTCATTACGTGACAAGGCAGCCCCCTCTCATTTTGGGCTGCTCATGTTTTCAGCAAGTTTTTTCTCTTATATTGAGAAAAATAGAAATCTCTCTCCCTCTCCCTGACTTTCACTGATATAACTACTTCGGACTCACAAATAAATTCGATCACTTTCCAGTGTAATAGGCCTGTAGACCCTTTTAGGGTGGCCCTTCTTTCCCAAGAGGTCTCTGGCTTTCCAAATAGTCCCCGTCTCTCCTGTCACTCGGGAGCGAGTTGCCTCATCGCCAGCCTTCCCAGCTGCCCTCCTCTGAGTGCACATCCATTTCCCACAGTTATTTTGGTGTTGATTCATTCGGGGGCCCAATTTATTCCAAGAGAGTCTTGAAGGAGCTTGCAAAGCGTACGTGATATGGCAGGCTTATAAAAGCGATGGAGGAAATGTTAGAGAAGGGAAGATAAATGCAGAAAATACAAGCCCACGGTGAACGCCATGCACAGACACGCCACGCAGCTCTCCGAACTCACCTGGGCATCGGCCCTGAGTTTGCCTGTTAAGCTTGCTGGCAACCAAGGCCAAAAGGGGAAACATGGCAGTTACACAATTTAGTGTTCCTCAGAACAAACAGGAAGCACAGCTCTTCCTGGATGTGGGAATGAAAGAAGATTTTCAGAGCACCGCAGAAGAACGCACCCGACAATTTTCCTGTGATAAATCCAATAACACACTGACTCAGGCTGTTTCTCATACAGTCATCTCTCAATGCAGATCTGGGTGTTCACTCCAAAGCACAATTTCAATAAAAGCATACACTCCAGTTTGTTAATGTGCCTCTTAAAATGCAGCAATAAAATATTTCAAACTCAATCTGACTAGAGAAAATTGCAAGACATTTCTGCCTGCTTTGGGGCACTATGTTTCTATTAATGCAGTTCTTAATGGCATTAGCTTTTGGGGCAGGGACTTCACTATTGACTCTTTAGCAGTCTACTCCAACCTACTCCTGCCACTATGACAGGACTTGAATTTAAGCCAAGCTGTCTTCATCTTTTACTTGTACAATTGATTTTTTCAGACTTAAGTGCAAGACTCTGTTGTTTATCACTACAAAATTCCATCTTGCTGGAGTCGCTCTCATTTGTTCTATCCTGTTGATAGCCTTTGATTTGGATTACATCAACCAATCTAGTACCGTATTTCATCAAATACAAGACTCTTTGCATGGTAAGATGCACCATTAAAAACAAAATGACCATGAAGAGAAAGAAATACTGCTCATGAAATGATGACATGCAATTGTTTGTGTGATGCATCCGACTTCAGATGTGTTAAAATGTGCAATTTAGAATTAGTGAAATGTGGTGCAAATAAAGTCTCACATTCTGTCATTTGCAATTGTATAATTATATCCTTCACAGCACCATTTATGGGGTGTTGACTGCTGAAAACAATGAAGTGGACAGGGCCAAGGAAAGAGAGTCTAGCAGACTTCTGCAGGGAGCTCACTCGCTCAGCTTTGCTTGTTCATTTGTTTTCACACCCGCTCATCAAATAAATATTAACGTATGCAGTGAATGCACTCGGGTTACAAAGGTGAGGAAGACCTGGTCCTTTCGGTCAGGATCCGGAATTCACATGTCAATCTGCTATGGCATGCTCTCTGGACCTGGTTATTCCCGCCCCTGGGAACCCCCTTACCTGAACCGTCACCCACATCAGAGCTTGAGGCACAGTCAGGAAGTGCAAAAGGAGGAGGATGGGACAGGGCAGGGAAGAGGCCAGCACGAGGTGCCAGGGCAGAGGATAAGTAAGCAAGTAAACAAGGAGGCCACCATGTCGGAAGGGTAGGATGAGTTCAGGGAAGACGGAGAAACAGACTCAGGATTTCCATCAGGAGGAATGGGCAGCTAGACCAGAGGTGCCACAGTGGTCAATCCTCAGGGACAGGAAGATGGGCAGGTGGCATTCAGAGGTCTGAGCATGCATTGGCAATGGGACAAGGGTCCAGGCCCAGATGGCAACAGTAAAATAGGGCACCGAGGACCCCCAGCCCGTGCTTTCCTTGTGGACAGGGGTCAGGGCACCTGGAGGTATAATCAGTCAGATCTAAGAACCAGGTTCCAAGACTGTAGACTGACCTCATGAGGTAGGGGTGTGGGGGCAGTGGACAGCTGTGGCAGAGACGTCCTGCTTGGTGGCAATGAGTGCTCAGGCCTGGTCTCAGTGCAGTGCTAGGTGAGCTGGGCACCTGGGCTGCTGACGTGCCATCTAGAAGACCTGGGGTGAGTGCTGGGAGCGGGTGGGGCAGAACCCAGGAGCCAGTGCCTGGTTCTGAGATGAGGCATGAGAAGGCCGTTCCCTGAGGACTCACTCAGGGGGCAGGCAGAGCGTGCTGAGGTCCCTGACACACGGGGTCTCAGTCAGAAACTGGTTCGGGTCACACAGGGATGGTGGGTGGTAGCATGGGTGCCAACACAGTGTGCCCAGCTGTGAGGACCTGGGTAAAGGCAGAGGCAGCAGGAAGGTGGTGGTCTGGGCTTTCTGAAGCATGAGGGGGTCTTCTCTTGGGAGAAGAAGGCTAGGACCTTGTCCCCCCCTCCTCCCCACCCCACTGTGGAGTTCAAAAATACAAACCTGTCTCGAGGGACTTGAGTGTCTCTGATTGAGGCCCGAGCGAAGGAATTAACTGTGGTGGCTCGGAACTTCGGGGAGGAGAGGGTCTGCACCTAGATGCTACTCCTCTATCCAAGCATCCCTCGACGGAAACGACTGCAGTGTGTGCCAACTGACAAAGGAAACACTTGGGTTATGCAGAATGCAGGCAGGCGCTGAGGACTCACACATCTGAGCTCGATTTGGGGTTCCCCGTCCTTTGGCAAATGATCTAGACCTCTGCCTAAGCCTCACCTCGGAATGGGAATTATAATAATAATGTGACTAACTCCTAAATTATTATGAGGAATAAATGTGAAATAATTCGTGTAAAGTACTGAGTACTCTATCAGCTACACAACTAGGAGATTGAGTACATGCTACATATAAAATCACTAAGCACACACAGAGCACGAAAGAGCTGACTCATTTGGACTTTTGGCATCTCATTGACTTGAATACCAAGGTCTTCACCCTGTCTCGGAGACCGATCCTCACTAGGAGGGCTGCCTGTTTGCTGCACCAGAAGCAATGAAAACAAGAGGGTCCTAGGAGAGGTAGCGGGAGGTGCCCAGTTGGGCTTCGTCTTTGCAGGCCTGTCGTCCTGCACACTGGTGACCGCCATGTGTGGAAGGCATGGGAGGCCAGCGGGTGGGGCCATCAGGAGGGTGTGCGGAGAGGACAGCCACTGACAACCCCACAGGGCAGCCCCTCTGTGTGGGGCGAATGCAAGTTCCTGCACTACCAGCAGGGGGCAGCAAGTGACGAGGACAGGCAGTTCAGCCCGCAGAGGAGTCATGGGAATGCTTGGGAAGACCAGCCCTGGGAAACAGTCGACTTATTTATTAATTTGGGCTGTAGTGATTCAGAATGATAACTTGGGTATTAAAGTAAATGGAGCTTTATTTTACAGTCACAAACTGGGAGAGCCAAGGCACTCGAGCTATAATAAACCTATGCCAATAATTTTCAATAAAGGATTTAAACAGATCAATCATAGCAGAATTAATGCAAATCTCAAAATTAACTTTTGAAAACATTTCAGCCTTATCAGTACCAAGAAATGTAAATTTAAATAAAAAAGGACTTTTCAATCCTCCAAACTACCACCAATATTTAAAAAATTATAACTTCTGACTAGCTTTGAAGAATTTTCATGATTTGGACCCTGTTCATGCATCATCTCATTTAATCCTAATAGTCCTAAAATAGTCCCAAGTATTGATCCCATTTTAATGAATGAAGAAACTGAATCTCTATAAGATTGGGTGATATAAAGGTGTCAATTTGAACGTATACTCGTATTTTGATGTCCTCTCCCTCCTGAGATGTTACTAAAATGATAAATAATTATTCATTGTGGGAGCTGTCCTGTGCATTATAGATACCATTAGCAATCGCTCTCCGTAGTTGTGACAAGCTAACCTATCTGCAGATAGTGCCATATGTCCCCTGTGAGGAACATTGACCCTTGGAATAAGGGCTAGTAGGGCCAGGACCCCTGAGGGTAAGGAGTCTCAACAGAATGCTTCAGGAGTAGAGTTTGATGGAGCAGGCTGGAGGAAGCCATGGCTTAGTGTCCCCACAGGGCTACCATAGGATGCAGACCAGCTAAGAGCTGTTGGCCCTCCCCATCCACGCGTGCCTGTTGGCTTAGAATCTCCCAGCACCAAAAAGGGAGGAAGCGACTTGGAGAATCAAAAACCAGATGGTTAATCAGAAGTCTGTGTAGAGAACAATTTGATTCCTGATCCATCTTGACTCAGGAATATGATGAACTGTGTCAGGGAGATCTTCAAGAAAATAGGGAACTCAATATGATACCTGATATAATGGTGTCTTTTTTTTTTTTTAATGTGAAAAACAACAAATGAAGACAATGTAAGGGGAAAAGAAATGGCAGCCCAAACAGAAAGGGACAGGAAAGTAAATGTAATATTAATACAGAACATGGGTTTTTGTTGACTAGTATTTATGGTTACAATAATTTATTATATGAATCACAACATAATGATTATTAATAAATATATTAATAAGGATTCCAATGAGATATCATTTTATTACCTAATAATCAATTGACTTATTTTTGCCTACACTACACACAGCTATGTAACTTTATTGGGAAGATATGGGAACAAAAAGTGGGGATGAGGGAGTTGTATGTGAGCTAAATCCTAATCTGTCCCAGCAGTAAGTGAATAGGCAATGCCTAAAGTTTTAAAATGATAGAATATACATTATGAGCACCTAAAACGACAGCTATAAACGTCAAGCATGGGCTGCCCCTGGACTATAGGCAGGAGAGCAGAGCACAATGAGTCAGGAGACTAGTGTTTTTTTATTACATCTTTTGATGTTTCTTTTAAAAACAATATGCATGTATTATTTTAATAAAAAATATTTATAACATCCAGACGTGTTAAAACTGTAGTAAGAGGAAGACTCTCATTCCCTGATGGTAGACGTGTGTTTTGAGACAACTTTTCAGGAAAATAAGGTGACAACTATCAAAAGCCTTAAACTATCACCTTTAGGAAGGTGTCCTTTGGGAGAAGGTAGTGGGCCAATATATATATATATAAAGACTCATATCTGTTATTTGTAACAGCAAAAGTTGGAAACAACATAAATATCCAGCAATTGTAGAGTGGCTAACTGGAGGCATAGCTATGCAATTAATGTTATACAAGCTTTTAAAGTGCATGTGGAGAACTTTAACTTTGCGAAGATATGCTTCCAATGTTAAGTGGAAAAGAGCAGGGCACACAACCAGCAAACAGGCCTTCTCTCAACAGTGTAAAAGACTGAACAAGCATATGAACATATTGACACTGGTTGTCTCTGGGATTATGGTAAATTTTATTTTCTTCTCAATTTTTCTCAGTGTTCTACTTTTTCTTCAGTTAGCATATATTACATTCATAAGCAGAAAGAACATTAATGTGATTGTTTTAAGAGAAAAGGAAATCATCTTGAGTACAAAATTTCCTGCCACCTTGCAGCAGTTACAGGGCCAAACCTGGCACTGGGGCTAAGGCCTGGTGGAGGGAGGGGGGAGGTTGCTGGTTACCTGCTTCAGGCCTTCCTGGAACTGTGAAAGGTTGGTTTCCCACCTTACAGTCAGCTAGAGATTAGGACTGGAACAAAAGACTAACGTAGAGTTTCACTTTACATAATTGGTTCAGCTCACCAAGGCCTTGGAATGTGAATTCATTGTCAAACAGTGGGGTGGGGTCAGTGACAGTTGCTGTTACTTCCCCGTGTCTGAGTCTGTGGAGCAGGTCCATAGGGATCTATAGATTCTTAGACTCTTCCTCAATTTCAACAAATGAGTCAGGGTACCACTTTCATTTAGGGCTGTTGGGGCAATCAGCCAGGCATAACCAGGTATGGCAGGAGAGCAAGCGAGCAAGACATGACTCGTTGGGATTGCTTTTTAATGGTCTCTTGCCTAATAAAATGTAGCCTGTCACCAAAATGCCAAATCAAAATATCCTGTCACCGATTAATAATACAAAATAGAGCAGTTCCTCTCAAAACTTTAGAGTTGTTAATTGTCCGAGAAATGTGTTTAAAATGCTGACTAGTTGGCTCAACCCCCAGGGTCTGACACATAAATTCTAGGGTGAGCTCAAGAATGTGTATTTTCAACAAATATCACAAGTTAATTTTCATGCCTGTGTTTCTGGGACTAATCTTTGACAGTTGTAAATTTTGAAAAAGTGCAGGCAGACCTTGGTGATACTGTGGGTTTGGTTCCAGACCACCACAATAAAGCAAGTCATAATCATTTTGTGTGTGTGTGTGTGTTGGGGTGGGGCGTGTCTTGCATTCAATTTGCAAAAAAGCAACATCTGTGAAGTGCATTAAAGCAAAGTGCAATAAAACGAGGTATGCCTGTACATACCGATGGGTATAAGTCAAATACTTTTCAAACTAAAAATTATTAGTTACTAATCACGGCTTAATCTGACTCGCTTCTTTTTAATTTATGCATAAATGTTTAAACTTTCACTAAAACATTGGTTAGTTAAACACAGCTATCTTTGTCCCACCTGAAATTCCAATGAAAAGACAGTAAGTGGATTTTGTAGAAGTTGTACATTTACCAAAGAACGAGAAAAGGCGGCCCTGGAATAGACATAAAGTGAATGGACAAGTGGTAAATGATGGAGTAGTGTGTGGAGGAAGCTGAAATCTCCATGTGCAATGGGAGGTGTGAATGAGAAGCCACTTTGCTCACGTCTGCCTCATAGAAGCTTGCAGATCAGGGGTACCAGGCACCTCTGACCTTAGGGACAAGGAATGGGGCTGAGACGAGGAGCATCGATTTACAGTCCATATACATAACGGTCAGATGGCAGTCCCTCATGGGGAGTGGCACGCCTCCCCCAGGTCTTAGTCCCATTTCCTTTATTGCCCACTCTCCCTCCATCTGAACAGCCTGAAGGTAAAGTCTTCTTCTTCTTCTCCTCCTAATTCTTTGCTATTTCTCTAGCTTTTAGAGGCTGATTTTTAGTAGCTAACCACTTGTTACTAGTTAATGTTTCTTTTTATTACATTTTTCTCTGTTTAAATGACTAGCATGGTTTCTAGCTTATGATATAGTACAAGGGTTTGAAAATGGGGATTGCATGAAAATCCTCGTATTTGAAGGTGAGATCCACTTCCTCTCTTGACTCCCAGAACATTAGCATCCAGGATTGTATCCCTCAGGCAGGAAGGTTCCTCCATGGAGAGACTGACTCACCCAGAGAAAAGACCTACAACACTGATACCAGAACAGAATGGCCAGGCCCCTCCTGATAGGGCTGTATGAAGTCCATTGGTCAGCATGTTCCACCTGTGAATATAACTAGCTTTGTGCTCCTCACTCAGAAATATAAGTAGGTTGCTAAGAATCAGCAGGCATCTGAGGAAAGTTTTCACCATGAAAGATAGTCTTAGTAACACAATTTTAGTGACAAAGAAGCAGAAAGAAAAAAAAAGAAAAGAAAAGATTCTGGACTTAAAATCATCTGAGGCATGAGATATTGCATCCATAAGGGGCAAAACAAAACATGAGCATTCAAAAAATGGAAAAGAGTTCTTAGAAATTAGAAATAGGATAATCAAATTCAAAACTCAACAGAAGATTGCAAGACCAAGTGGAGGAAATCCCCTAAAAATTAACCAAAAAGACAAAGCTATGGAAAAATAGAAAAATTAGAACATCAGTCCAAAAAGTATAATTATACTAGTAGGCATTCTGGAAAGAAAAACAGAGAAAATAAGAAAAAATTTTAAAAAGTAATACAAAAAATCTTTTGGGCCGAAGGACACAAGTTTTCCTCTTGAAAAGGGCCCTCTGAGTTCCCAGAACAATAACACAGAGACACATGATTGTAAAATTTTAGACCACTGAGTAAGAGATAAGATTCTGAACTCAGAAAGCCAATAGACTTCTAATGAGCAACACTAGAAACTGAAACACAACAGAGAAATGCCTTCATAATTCTGAGGAAAAATGGTTTTCTACTTGGAATTCTATATCCAGCCAAACTATCAAGGGTGAGGGCAGGATAAATACATTTCCAGACATGCAAGTCTAAAACATTTCACTCTCTAATGCCATTTCTAGGAGACTACTGGAGAGTGTGCTTTATCAAGCCAAGAAACAGGAAAATATGAGAGCTGTAAAACAGGACATCCAACATAGAAGAGAAACAAAAAGAATCCTCAGATGACATTTATAGCAGGAAAAGCGGACAGAGAACCCTAAAGGGATAGCTCAAAACAAAACAAAATGAAACTTGTAGATGACCATACATGAATCCTTGCTGACAGGGAATTTAAAACTTTGACGGAATTTAGAGGAAGAGTTAGTGACAGAGCAATTCAAAATGTAAAGTAATTATCTTCAGGACATTTTTTAAAAGGTTATATCAGAAAGGAAATTAATCACAGTACAGTTTGTGGCTCAGTTGTGAATAATAGGCAGTCAAACACTTTAATTTTTTTAACCAAAAGTCATGTTTACAAGGATAAAGAAAAAAGTTTGTGTGGGTGTGTTGGGGTGGTGATGGTGGTCAAATAATTAAGTCGTCATTCTCCATAGTAGGAAGACGATGATAATACTTAAAATAGAAAAAATTAAGAAATATTAAGTAGAAGCATATATATAAATATGGATATAATTATCAGGAGACAAGTCTGAAGTAGTTTGAAATAGTACTTGTTGAAATTTAATCTTGTTGAAATTTAATACTCTGTGCAAGTTATTATGTAAATCAATAATTACATATGAAAAAATGAAACTTCAGTGATTTCAAACTCATCACTATTATTTTTGCTATTTTTGAAGCATCATGTTGGGGGTCCCCAAGACCACTCCCAGGTTTGGTAATTTGCTACCAAATTGGACACATAGGACGCAGCATACTCCTATGGCCGTACTCATGGCTATGCTTTATTACAGCAAAAAGGATGTAAAGTGACTTAACAAAGGGGCAAAGAAACGTGGGACAAAGTCCAGAGGAAACTAAGCACAGGCTTCTTAAGAGTTCTCTCCCAGTGGAGTCACAGAAAAAACACATTAAATTCTTCCAGCAGTGACTTTGACGACACACGTGAAATGTTGTCCACCAGGAAAGCTCAGTAGAGACTCAGTGTTCAAGAGTTTTATTGGGAGCTGGTCACATAGGCCCCTCGCAAAATCCCAGAGTTCCGGAAGAGAGCAAGTGTTCAGCCCGAGCCAATTGTTTCCCCGGTTTAGGCGTAGTGAGCCGCTGCTACCATTTAGGGCAAGTTTCTATTAGTCTGGGGACTGTTTATCATTCACATTCCACCAGCCAGTGTTACAAAGCAGGTCTTTCCAAGAATGCCTGTCAGGCTGCTACGTTAACTCTTTTCTGCACAGGCCTTAAAATTCTTTACAAATACTCTTATATCAGAAAAATGCTGCGAGAACTGGAAAGATGCCTGCCTGGACTTGCAGTGAGTCATAAGATTCGAGTTCAAATCTCATATGGGGCACTTTAACGGTCATGTGATGGTTGGGGGAGGAACTGAGACTCTCTGAGGCTTACTTTTTCCATAGGGCTAATGGAAAGTTTGAAGGATATTATACACCAAAAATGTGTGCTCAGGAAACGATCAAAATTTTGTGGTGTTGCCTACTGAGTTTTCTCCCTTTCAGACTTTAATCTTTTCTTCTCCCTCAGCCTCCTTTGTACTGCTTTTGCATTTAAATAAATGTGTTCTACGTCAAGGCGTTTTCAAAGACTTTCTTCACGCAGTTCCCCTGAGCTGCACAAGCATCCTTGCCGTGCGCTTCATGTGTGCTCATAGGCAAGAGGCCATGTCGCGTCCCAGCTCTAGGTAAAAGCCTTTGATGCATTCCTTTACCGTGAGAAACCACATCAGTGTAACCAGCTTTGAGTGGGTTCCCCAGTGGGCGACTTCCAGGGGCTTTCCTCCATGCACCTCTGCTTTGCTTTCATCCGCAATGACGCCCACCAGGTCTGAAGGAGGAAGGACGATTCCCCTAGTTT
The DNA here is from genome assembly GCA_004026885.1 of Lyroderma lyra. NCBI lineage: Eukaryota > Metazoa > Chordata > Mammalia > Chiroptera > Megadermatidae > Lyroderma > Lyroderma lyra. The sequence continues at coordinate 21,790 of PVJL010004702.1, read as the reverse complement.
CACCTTCCTGACCATGCCCATGTGGCAGCCCTTAAGGACTGACTCTGAACAACAGTCATGGAGCCCTCCGACTCAGCAACCGTTGTCCCCTCTCCGTTTGTCCCGGTCTTGCCTCCCCGAATCCACTGATCTGTGACCCTTGACTCTGAAGTAACTCAACACAAATCCTTGGTCCTGTGACACACGGTCCACTGTCCACCTAGCCCCAGAAGCTATTTTCTATATCATAGGACTGTTCTGAAGAGAGAACGCGTATGGAAGAGTCCTGGCAACTGTAAAATGTTACGTGAATCGTGAATGTCATTTTCATCGTAGTTTTAGAATTCTGTAAGTCTACCTAATAAATGGCAACTATTGACACATAAAGTGCTCCAGTATAATATAGTTAGGGTCCTAGAATCCCAAAGACTTTATACCTAAAGTTTATTCCATTGTTCTAAAAATATTTTTATGAGCAATATGTACATTTTATCAAATTTAAATTCTTGATCAGAATCCCTAAAATTTTATCGGTTCAAACTTTTTTACTTCAAATTTATACCATTTATTTATAATTAAATCGATCAGCCAAAAATGAGGCTGTTTTGATGTAGTAACTTTAAATCAGAGATTATAGATAATGGTATGAATCTCATGTTAGCCAACTGCTTCCATGTCTTGTTTTGAAGGCATACCATTGAGAAAAATCTTAATTACACAGAATAGAAATCACAAAACCTAAGTTATTTCACAATAGCTTGCCTTTCATCTAAGAATGCTCTTTAATTAACTGCTCTAGAAGAGCTTGAAAAGGGAACAGAGTGTCTTGTGACTGTTTCAAAGTTGAATCATTAACAATATCTAATAAGTACTGTCATTCTTTCATTGGTTATTAATCTACATGGAGAGCATGAACAATTGGATTCCTCTGATAATACTTGTCTCCACTATTGAGAAGAACACATTTTAATTGGGTGGTAACTTTTGATAGTAGGATATTTTGTTCTATGGCCTTTTACGAAGTTTTACAGAAGTGCTTCTCTCTCTCTCTGGTAGAAGTACAATCTGCTCAAAACACTCCACCTAATTTCTTTCTCATATTGATGTCACGTGTTTCTGTTTCATCTCTGACACTTTTGCAGTTAGAAGCCCAGTGACACTGTTACTCTACACTGGGACGACGCTTTTATTGAATTCATTAAAAATATTAGTAAGATATGCAAGCTTGTGAAGCCATGTTATACTGCAGAGCAATTGCTAGTCGGGTCTCTGTAACTGCTTCCTCCTGAAGAGGAGGCCCCGCCATAGAGTTATCTGATTCTGCTGACTCATTTTCCCATAAGAGCCCACCCAGAATACCTACCAATGCATTGGGATCACCAATCGAAAGACGACATGATTGCTCCCTCCACCAATCAAAAGGCAACATGGTTGCGCCTGTAAGCCTGTATGTCCTATAAAAGGACAGGACCAGCGTGAGTCCGGGAGCTCAGCTGTTTTAGACTTTTGTTTGCTGTGGCTCCGCCGGCAGAATAAAGAACCCCTTCCTCTTCTGTCTTTGGTGTTGGGGTGATTCTTTCTCTCTGAGGGGCGTAGATTCCTGCTACACTACAAAGTAATTTCTTGTTTCCTTTGAATCAGGTGTACAACCATCCTGTCTCAAACTTTACCATGAAGGACTAAAATTTGGCGCTGACAGTCCACAGCATTAGAAACAATGCCAAAAAGTCTAGTTTAAAGGACATACCTTAATCAGTCAGAGAATTTGTGTGGGATTACCCAACACTGGGAGGATTCTGGCATCTTTTCAGAAGTTCCTGTGTTTCTCTGAGGCACGTTTCGGCGGTGGCATTTATTACATGTTATGACTTGGGCAGTTCTTCTGTGACTTTTCTGTTCTCAGGACGTGTGGCACTGCCATTTTTGCCGGTTTATCTGACCGAACATTAAAATTGATCCCAACAATTAGCAGTGTCTTCTCACGTTAATGTGATAAATCTTTCTCGTTCATGCCTGCATGATCCCATGGCGTAAGAACTGGCAAAACATTGAGACCCACAGCGTCACTCCCGTCCACTCCACTGGAAACAAACGATGACAATGTTTAAATATCACACACCAGAATGTGCTTGAGGGTCTGAGACTTATAATAATGGAGACACTGTTAGTCTTGTAAATATCTGAAAGAGGTGTTTAGTGGAGAAATGGCTGAGCGTGTTCTCGGAAATCTTAGGGCTTACTTCCTCCAAGAAGTCAGAGAAACAGGATGCAGTAGACTTTCAATGAGTCATTAATTTGACGTTCATTGGCCCTTTTGTTGACAGAACTGAGAAAAGAAAAAGTGGGTTTATTTTCATGGCCGCCACTAGGACCCATTCTAGAGAAGGCATAAAATGCACGGCAGCTGCCTAGGAGTCCTGGCTGGCGTCACCCTGGACCCTCTATTTGCCAACGGGGACGGGAAGGTGCCATGCCACTGGAAACCCAACAGGCTCTCAAGAGATTTGAATTGACCCTCAGTCCTGGTGTCTGGAAATCCATCATTCTACATAGACATGGGGACTTGAGCAGAATGAATAATTAGTGTGGTTTAGAGAATTCAATTCAGCTAGTATTTATTGAGGGCACTGTGAGCACACAGTGTTCAGGGCCAGGTGCTGGGAAAGGCAGGAAACAAGGATGGGAGAAAACGCACAGCAATGTATGAAATGGTTCCAACCCTCAGGAACTTTCAGTATTGAGAGGCAGACACACACACAAACACGCTCAGGAAATAATGAGAAAATCCCAGAGACAATGTGGCATAGTTAATACCCTACACTGATTACAGATGAGACCTGTGGCCTCAACATGGGACGTGGGTTGGGTGGGGACTGGGGAGGCAAGGGGGCCATCAAGATGCAATGAACTGGTACAGGGAGACATGGTGAGTTTACATCAAGGTTAAGTCCATGAGAAAGAACACAGTGATGGTACTGCACAAGTGCCAGAGGGGATATTGACTGACATTAAAATCACACTCTTATTTGGGTAGCGATCTCTGCCCTCCAAAAAAACCCCACATACTTTTGTGACATTTTAAAGTTCTCTTCAGTCCTAAATCTATTTGTTCTAAGCCAGTCTCAATTCTACTATCAGCTTTCTCTAAGAAAAGTCAAATACAGAAACTTCTTGTTAGGATAGTTCCAGAAATGATGGAATTATCAAAGAAAATAAACCAATTTAAATCTTCCTAAAATGTATACCTAAGCTTAATACAGTTAAGTGCACAGAACAGGGAGATGATGTCCTAGTGATGAAAATGACCTCAACATAAATCCTATTTTTAAGAAATGTTTGTGGTAGACATTTCTCGTGTTCTCCATGGGGGTCTTCTTCCCTGCCAGACTCATGGAAGGTTATGCTTTCCCATTCCTTTGAATATCTCTATTTTACCCCCGTTCATGATAAGTAATGTTTTTCTGGGCACATTTCCGATTGATAGTTGTTTCCTCTGAGCCATTTGAAGGTCTTATTTTACTGTCTTCTGGTTTACTTCTTGCTGTTGGTAAGTCTTCTGACAGTCCCAGTGGTAATCTGTCTCTACCCTCTAATTCAGTGATGTCCAACATTCTGGCTTCCCTGGGCCACATTGGAAGAAGAATTGTCTTGGGCCACAGATAAAATTCACTCACACCAACGATAGTGGATGAGCTTAAAGAAAGGTCGCAAAAACCATAATGTTTTAAGAATCTGCGTTGGACCGCATTCGAAGCCGTCCTGGGCTGCAGGTTGGGCATGCCTGCTCCTATTGCTTTTAAATTCTCTTTGTTTTTGTTGTTCTGCTGTTTCACCACAGTGTGTCAATGGGCAGGTTAGTTTTTGTTTGTCTTGCTCAGCCTCTATTTTGTTGCCCTGATTGAAGGATTCATCAGTTCTGAAGGATCCTCATGCAGTAGCTTCCAATAAAGCCTGCCCTCTCTGAAAGTAACACTCTCTGCCTTCTCACTTTTTCCCCTCCTAGGTCAGAAGATGACTTACCCAATGGGGGATGTTGGGCTGAGTGTTCGAGCGTGCTCAGCTAGGCTTTCTGTGCTCCTTCTCTGAGAGCTGACTGCAGAAAGGAAATGTTCCTTCCTGTTCCTCTGTGCTAAGCGCAGACAATGTGGAGGATGGGGGAGAGGGGACAGGGCTTTAATTGTCCAGCACTGCCTGTGATGGGGTGGGTTTGCTTCATTCTGAAAAGCAGTGTTAGGAAGACTGTGATTAATGCCTATTCATTCCTCAGTTCCATCAGTAGTCAATCTGATACTGTTATCTCCGTCTCCCTGAATCTGATGCACATTTTTCAATGGGTTCCAACCACAATGGAGAATGGAGTGTCATTGATTGACCTTCCCCCCTAAATCCCAGTTTTCTTGAGCCCTTCTGTTATTTTGGAATTCTAGTTAATCATGTGTAAGATCTCATTCTATTTCCCATGTCTCTCGACTTCCCTTTTATATTTCCCATCTTTCTGTCCTACTCTTTTCATTCTGGGTAACTTCTTTTAGTTCACGCATTCTCTCTTCAGCTGTGTGCCATCTGTCATGTGACCCATCCCTTTTTGATGATACCTTTTTCCTCGCTCATGTTTCCAAGTCCTTCTTCTCCCTTTCTTTGAGCATTTTAAACGGTACTAATTCTAGTATCTAAGTCCTTGGTGATGTAGTTTGACTGTTATTTTTAGTGACTCTTGCAGTGGCTTGTTTTCTTATAGTATCTTCTGTAATTGTGTGATGCGGTTTGACTGAACTGTATTTGGGGGATGATGAGAGACCCGAATGGAGGCTGTGTCTTCAGAAGTAATTAGTGTTTGCGTTCCCCTGTCACCATGTACGCTGCAAGCCTGGAGGCACTTTTGTAAATTTCTCAGCCCATGTCTTCTTGGGCTGTGCAGGCAATGCAGAATCCAGCCCCAGACCCAAAGTTTTAAAAGAGACATTTTCCCCTAGCCAGCTGAAAAAAATATATATCAATGACTCCCTTGGGTTTTGTGCAGCTTTCCTGTAGACAGCGTTTTGCTGAGGGTCTTTGATGAGGTCACCATTATGTGAGGATCTCTGTATTCACTCACACCTTGGGATGGGCCCAAGGCTTTAACGTCAGTTCTTACACAACCATTAAACCCAAAACATTGGGTTACAGAAACCAGCAAGTCTTCAAAGGGAAGCTATGTCAGAGTCAGCTCACACTAAGTGTTCTAGTTTCGGCTTCTTTTTGGTACATATTTCACAACTTTTTTTTTCTTTTTTGTCAAGATCAATGATGCCTTGCAGAAGAGATTTGATATCTTTTACTTAGAATTTCCAAACGTTTTGTAGTGGGATGTTTTCCCTAGCTATTTTGTTCACCATATTGACAGAAACAGAAATCTCCAAAGTGCTAAGCAAATTGAACAAATAAAATTGATGGCATGGATAGAGAACTGACTCTGGGTGGTGATGCAACACATAGACGATGCACTGTAGGACCTATTTAATTCTTGTTAACCAATGTCACCCTAATAAGTATAACAAAAAAAGATGTAGAAAATTGATTAACTTGGTACCACAGCACATAGCACCACATCCATGTGGAGGAGACTTCTGCCATGCTTTGTGACCACCCCCTGCTATATGAACAGCTCCCTGTGTTTGGGGAACTTCCCGTATTGCAGGCTTGCATTCCTAAGGTGGAAGCCCAGTCTTCCCATGCAGGTGTAGGGGGCTACCTAGACTCCGCCTAGCTGAGGCCCGAGTGCGTAAGAGTTTGGTTTAGAAAAGAGCAGAAGCATGTGAATGCACCTTTTGGCCAGAAGAGAACAGAATGTCTTTCCTGGGGAGCAGTAGCAGAGTGTCTGACGTGCAGTGCCTGGCATCACCAGTGGGCACTGCAGTGCTGCCCTGGGTGGTCTTTCCAATACAGACCTGGGATGAGTCCCACGCTTGGCTGTACAGCTTCCAAGCCAACCCCCTGGGCCTCTCAGGCAGTCTGTGATCCCCGATGTCCTGTAATAAATCCCCTTTCTGCTGAAGCTAGCTAAGCGGGTGATGGTGTTTTCAATGAAGGACCCTGACTGATAGCCTGTGGATACAGCAATGTACAGAGGTTTAATTATTAAGACTAATTCTGCAAGCTACATGCAGGAATCAATATCATTACGGATAGTGCCGCCTCATTGAATTCTGGGTGCGAATAAAGAGGTTCACAGACTCAGATTAACAGGATAAATTTGATATTATCTCTAGGAGAGAAAAATAACTTAAAATTAAAAAATATTATTTTCTTATCAACAATTTTGACTCAATGGCTTTTTAAAAATATGCAGAATTCTGTTATCTGGCTCAGACATTAGGGTGTGTGTGCGTGTGTGTGTGTGTGTGTGTGTGTGTGTTTCAAGTTTGATCTGTGGTTTAGTTAAAAATAAGAAATGAATGTCTGGTTCCAGTTGGGATTTTATGTAAGTTCCTGCCAAGGTTATTATGACAAAGATACAAAGAGGTCAGCATCATGGAGATAAATAATCACAATGATTTTCCACATAATATCCCACGACACATCTCATCTCCACGCCCGTCTCACCTGTGCTCTCGCAGCTTGGAATTCCCTCCCCTTCTGTCTCCGCAGACCTAGATTAAAGCTGTCCTTTAAAGCTCGGTCTCAGCGCTGCTCCCTCCACCAGCCGGGCCCCCACACAGCAGAAGGAATTAGCATCTCTAGCAGATCCCCTCTCTAAGTTCACAAAGCGCTTTGTGAACGCTATGACTGAGCCTGTGTGCATATGTCTGCAACCTGGGCCCCAGGGTCCTTTTTTGGAATGTGGTAGAGCTAAACAAGAATGGACGTCCCGTTGGTGGCCAGCCCAGCCCAGGAGTGGGCATCTTGACTTTCCAGTCTTCTGCCACCCGAGAATGAATGTGCTGGGGAAGCAAGGGTGACCTCATCCAGGCCACACCTAGCCCAACACACAAATGGAACCATATAGAATGCAAAACCAGCACCTTATAATCCAAGGCATTCGGGGTCCCAGTGGTTAGCTTACTCCATCTCTTAATTGTCCCCACTTCAGTTCGTGGGCGCAGGACTTCCTGTTCAATCTTCAAGTCCAAAATAGTGACTGACTGCCCTGGGTGGCGGGGTCCAGTCCCTGGGTCCTCCTGATGCTGCCCGCCCCCCTTTCCAGGTAGCTATTTTAACCCCTTCAGTCCATAGCCCTACCCCCAAGCCCTGCCTCCTCTGTGGCTAAGCTTCCGGACGCACTGTCAGTTACTGTCTGCTTTGTCCCCTTCTGCTCTTGGATGTGGGAGAAGGGCACCTTTAGAGGCTGAAGGGCCAGGAAAAAGCCCTCATGGCAGGCTGGCCATCAGTCAGGTGGAATATTTAAAATTAGTAGGAGATCTCTCCAAAGGCAAATGTTAACCTTCTATTCGCCTATCTCCTGTGTCTTAGCAGATGAAAAGCCTGTCTCTTCCCACGACCTGGGCTTCACAACAACAAAGACAAGCTCCCCTATTATTGTAACCTTGAGAGGTTTGCTCTCTGGGAAGGGGAGGGGGCGGTGAGGAAAAAGAAATCACCGATCCTTCCACGGATCACCTCTCTGGCGAGAAAACAAGCATGTTGGGAAAACGAGCTGTTTCTTACACATGTCTCACTCCCTGGGCAGCGTAGATCAACAAAATATTTGTTTGATGGATGGATGAACTACGCAGCTAATCTAGCAGAGAGAATTTCATGTCATGAAGTTTGATTGTGCATCTTGTGTCTTAGAATGACTGGGCTTTTTTTTTTTTAAGGGTAGGTAAGTGCTGGCATGACATAAGCCGTGAAGACCTTTGTACTCACCCAAGGCGTTCTCTATTGCCTCATAAGACCCGGAGTGACCAGAGGCTTTGTCTGCTGCAGCCCCCTGGTGTGACGTGAGGAAGTTTGGCCCTGGATCTCTTCCTCTCCTGTTTGGTTTCCCCAGCCCCCAGGGACCTCCCCTGTGCTTCTGTCCCAGCCAGCCCCCTCCTACTCTCAGCTTGCTGGCAAAGGAGGAGAAGTCTGAGGTTGAGTGTGTTTTGACTGACTGTGCTTCAGGTAGGATGACACGATGATTCAAAAAATTGTAGGTTCTGTCTACGAGATACCATGTAAGAGTGACAGCTCAGATGCAAGGAGACTCCAAGGTGACGGGCTGTATCCGTGAGCCTGGCAATCCCAATGGACACCGTTCAATGGCAGCTGCTTAAAGAGCCCACCCAGGGCTCCCTGTGCCGCAGCAGCAGCGGGAGCAGGGGCGGGGCGGTGGGCCCTGCCTGGGACGCGGAGGTAACGGTGTGGGCCAACCGCTGCCACTCCGGGGACCGTTTGCCTCGGGGACGCAGAGTGGGGCTCGCAGATTAACAATTGCTTGGGGTGCTCTGAGTCAAATGCCATTGCACCTGTCACTCCTGCTTTGTTTATCCCCAAGGCTGGTGAGACAGCAAATAAACGTGTGTACGCCTCAACTGGGTGGCGGGGGTTTGGGGCCAACATCTTCCGTCCTGCTGACCCCGGTGCCTCATGCAGAGCCTCGCGGGATAGAAGTTCGCCGCTAGGGACGGGTGGGTAAGTGGATGACGAACCGAATGGCTCTGCTTCCACCTTCCTGGGCCCCTGAAGTGAAATCAAACCACAAAGGAAGCTGAAGAGGAAGGAGGCAAGGTCCTCCCGAAAGGGCCTGAGCAATTTCCCGAGCTTTCTGATAGATTCACACGCCTCGTTACGGCCAGCGAAAATTCGGAACAGCCTCCTGCTGCCCCCCCGGCCCCCCAGCGCCGGGGTCTGCGGGCGTCCCGTGCTCGGAGTCTCGCCGCCGTTTCTCCCGGCCCACGGGCGGCTGTATCCGGTGGCAGAAGGCTGGGCGCAGGCGGCAGGAAGCGGGGGACCCATCATTCCCTGACCAGCCCCCGAGGGCAGGCAGAAGGCACAGCCGTTTCCGACGCGTGCGGCAGGGGCGACCGGTCTTGGTGACTCGGCGGTAGCTCTGGCTCCTGGTTAGCATCCCTGAGCAGGCCGGTGGGGCCGTGGGGGGCTGCAGGGGCTCCCCTGTGCAGTGTGCGCTGTAACGGTGCTGCAGCTAGAGAACAAACACACCCAGCCTGACGCTGGCCGTGCTGGTTATGCTCCCCAGACCCCCCACCCCCAGAATTCCCTCTCCGCCTCTCGGCCTGTCCTGTCTCAGGAGGGTGAGCCCTGAGGGCTGCATGCCCTGGGCTCCCCTGCCACTCGGCTGCTGGGTTGGGGGATGGCAACAACAAAGGAGGGAGTTCTTCCTGGCTTTGGTGGGGTGTCTCTGAGTACAGCTGTGTCCTCCCAGCTCCCGCCGGACCCCTTGTCCCTTCTGGTCTAGGGGCAATGGCGTCCGGCAGTTCCTAGCCGCTGGGAGCCTCCGCACCCCTGTCGGCTCCTCGCCCTCACGTTGTAAGGGGTCCCTTCCCTGGGGTCCCTTTAGCTGAGCCAGCCGAGGGGCATTCTGCTTCCTGCCCGCGCCCTCCCTGGTACGGAGCAGAGCATGCAGAAGACACGCGAAGACGTATTTTCCACTGAAAACAAGTTCTTACATTGTACTTGTTTTTCATTATTCAGAAGAGATTTCTGACTCTTCAACACCTCCCTGCCCGGCCTCTTTCCATGAGCTCATTTCACCACGGCACCGGTGCCAGCAGCACACAGCGCACGGCGGGTGTCCTTGGGAGCTGCTGCCAGCTCGGGGCCCAGGCCCCTGGGCTGAAGTTGTAGCAGTTCCAGGGCTCCAGGCCAGGTGGGCGCCCCCACGTCCCAGGGCAGCAGGCAGGGTTGCTCACCTGCCCCCCGCCCCCCCCCCCCCCAGCAGCCCCAGGACCGGCCACAAGCACGGCATGGAGGTACGGGGGCAGGGCTCTCCAACGGCCCTCGCCCCGTTGCTCACTTGCTGCGAGTCCCAGAGGACACCAGGTTTCGCCACTAGTTGCACATGGCGTCGTTGTGAACGTGTGCGACTGCGTCTTCCGTGAGCGTGGCACGATGAGAGCCTGTCCTCGTAGGCAGAAGGAACAGGATCCACGCTGAGGGGGAAGGGTGGTGGGGAAAGGAAGTTCTCCCTGAGGACAGTGCCCCCCGAGGACCGCCCCCCCAAGGTGGCTCCACAGAGCCAGGCTCCTTTGCTCTCCTCCCCACAGATGCTCCCCTGAGCTCTGGCTTGAGGAGAGAGTCTCTCCTCGGGGACAGGGGACTTTCCGACTTAGAAGAGGACAGATTTCTCTTTCATCTTCCAGGCAGCTCTTGGGAGCTACCAGAGGAGGGCACCACGGGGCTCCGCTCAGGAAAGCCGCGGAGCCCTGCCCTGCTTGCGCCACTGCCCCGGCCTCGGCCCCGCTCCGGGGCCCTGAGGCCCAGTGTGCTCTGAGCAGGGCTGCCTTCCAGCAGAGTTCTGAGGTGGGCAGTGTTGCCCCAACCCCCTCCCCGCATTCGTCTCCTACCCCAAAACTACACACTGCATCCCCCAACTTTTACACTGTCAGCACGCAGTGCCAAAATGCTCTTCTTTGCACACACAGAAAGGGCTGCGCTCTCCTGGAAGCTCTTGCAGTCTAACAAGCCCCAGAGCCTGGAGGCAGAGGTCAGTAGCCTTCCTTGCACTCGGGGAGGAAAGATGCATGCAGGTCCTGTCTGCTTCCGACCAGAATGAAAATGCCCACAGAACAACGTGTGGTCTCCGCACCGAGCACACTTCTCCCTGGATGAGAACGTCAGCGAGGAGACTGGCACGGCGCTGGGCACTCCTCCTGTAACCAGCCTGATGGCTCTCTGTCCTCGGGTTGCTCGTCGCTGCTCCACGCCGGCCGACGCCAAGCTTCAGTAGGGGGCCGCCAGCCGTCAGCCCGTGGCCGCGCAGAAAGCATCCCGGCCCCGGGGCCCCGTCTCTGTGAAGCTCAGAAGCTTCCCTCCACCTTCCTTCACAGGGCTTCACAGGGGCCACAGCCTCGGCGAGGTGGGCGGGGTGGCACAGCGGTGACAGGGCTGCTCCCTAAGCAACCGGACCTTCTGCTGTGTGTCCCCTCGTGCGACCTTAGGGAAACACGTGTCTGTGGTGTAAGCAACAGTCACACTCACATCCCTTCAGGAAACGAAGTCGTTTTCTCGGGTAGGATCCCTAGTAACTAAATGTTGGTAATTTCACCCCCCACCTCTCTTAGCGTTGCTAAAACTCTCTATACTTTCCACTGCCTTCTGGAATAGGTCTTCAGGATGACCTTGCAACTCCTTCTTTCATCCTTTCTCTGGATCTATCCTGCTACTTACTTTTGTTTCAACTACTGTATTTGTCATGCTTGATTGCCACCAGCTTGCTCTTGCATCCTATCACTGATGTCCTTGCTGCTCAAGTTTCTGCCCACCCAGCTTGTGGCGCTGGTCCCGCCGCCAAACTGCGGAGCTCCGGAAGAGAAAGCAGCGCGGGCGTGCAAACCCGAGAGCACGGGGCGAGGACGCAAGGTGGGGCAGAGAAGGAGAGCCCAGGGCACACCTTGTGACCTCTGGCCTTGCTCTTCCGCTCCGGGCCAGGGGCCTCGGCTGCCTCATCACCATGGCAACCGCGGGCCCAGTCTGCTCAGCTGGGCAGTGGCAGGGACAGGGTGGCAGGGACAGGGTGAGGGCAGCTAATCTGAAGGAGGTGCAGACATGAAGGAACCTAGACATAGCCACATTCTCATTATTTGCCCGGGTTATGTCGTGTGAAGTCACCATAAATACTGATGCCAGGGGTTAGGTTCCCATCAGCCTCTGGTCACAACTGATCAATACATAACCTTGCTTTGTGCATGTCTCTGTGTAACGATGTCTTAGTTAAGAGATGTTGCTAATGGGTTAACCTTGAACTCATGGCCACCGTTGCTATAACCCATGCCTCAGTGCAACTTACCTAACACGCAGTTTCTCCTTAAGTCACATCTGAGCATTCTTGTTTTTTTATTTTATTGTCAGACTTATTGGGGTGCAAGAATCACATAGGTCCCAGGTGTAGAATCCTACAGCGCGTCATCTGTGCTGCATTACGGGCTCACCACCCGCTGTGAGTTCTCTTTCCATCACCCTGTACTTGGCTCCTCTCCCTTTGCTCCCACCCCTCCCTCCTCTCCCACCCCCTCCCCCCTTGCCCCCAGGTAACTGCTAAACTATTGACTGTGTCCGTGAGTTTCTTTCTTTGTTTCTTTGTTGCTTTCAGTTCTATATCCCTCACAATAGTTTGGCTTATCTGAAAAAATACCTCTGTGCTAACCACAGTTCTCTCACCTTGTACTCTTGTATCACCTTGCCCTTGACACAACTCCGATAAAATCGTATGCTTCCGGGTTGCTTCTGTCTGGCTCGTTTCGCTCAGCGTGATGTTCTCGAGGTCCATCCATTTTGTTGCAAATGGACTTTGGGGGCTTCTTGCCTTTAGAAGTAGTACTCAGCCCTTCAGCCCATTACGGACTGAATCGTGTCCACTACAAATCCGTAGACCGAAGCTGTCATCACCACGGTGAGTGTACTGGAGGCCGGGCCTGCACAGTCAGTTACGGCTAGATGGCGTTGGAGGGGTGGGGCCCTGATCCAGTAGTCCTGGGCTCCTTACAAGAAGAGGAAGAGACACCTAGAGTCAGTGAGGACGCACAGAGAAGGCAGCCATCCGCAAGCCAGGAGGAGAGCTCTCCCCAGAAATCAGCCTTGCTGGTGCCGTGACCTTGGATGTCCAGCCTCCAGAACCTGTAAGAATGTAGTTTCTGGTGTTTAAGCCACCTGGTCGGTGGTAGCTTGTTTGGACAGCTGGAGCCGACGAAATACCAACACTAAGCCTGGAGGCCATTTTAAATTATGAGACCACCAAGAAAAAGCACAGTCACGTAGAGGAACTGGAGACAAACTTCACCGCCCTACTTGGGCTTAGCTGCAGAAATACCTCCGGGCGAACCATAGTTCTCTCACTTTGCACTCTTGGAACACCTTGCCCTTGACACGACTCTCACTCAGAATGTGGTGTCCGAGGGCTGACTTCGGGAATCCTGTGTTGTTTCTTGAGTCATCATATTTTGGGAGAGTCCACTTCCCCAGCTTGAGGTCATCTTGGGTCCCAGTTTTTGTCTTCTGTCATCTTTTCTGTGCTTTCTGAAAACACTGGCCTGGGTCTTCTGGTCCTGCCTTTGGTAGATCTGCACTCTGGCGAGGTCTGGTATAATACGCGTGGGGTTTAAAGACCCCAGTAGCTGCACGAGGCTCGTTCCTGAGGAGCACAGTAGCTCGGGAGTCACTTCGCGGTTTCTCCTCGCCTGCGTTTCCCGCTCTCCCGAGAGAACCGCCCCCAAACTCTTATACTGATTCTTTTGATATTTACTTCTCTGTCTCTAAATACCATGATTATATAGTCATTTCTTAATTGTGTATAGACTCCCCATCCCCAGTCCTCCCAAGGAGTAATCTTATAATTTTGGGTAGATGACGACTGGGTGTTTATATTCTGAATGGTTATGTAAATAATATGCATCGCTAAGTGACATGGCATGGCTTTCCTGTGCAAGCTACTATTTTTCCTACAGTTAATTACTGTTTTTTTGTTTCTTGAATGATGTTCTCTGTACTTATCTCTAATTTCTGTCCAAACTCTCCCTCCAATATGCACATCTTTTCTTAATATGTTTCGACACATCAGGTGTTTTATCAGTTTTATTTTCTTGAGTGATTCCCTCGTGGTCCCTTTTCCTGTCCCAGCCAGGACTGTTGGATGTCTCAGCTGGCTGTGCAGTGTCCTGGGTCCTCTGTCTCCGTGTAGACCTTCGTTTTGGCCAAGCAGGGTCCTGCAGTAGCTTCCTGAACAGGGGGGTAAGTTAGAGGTAAACCTTTTGAGAGATTCCTTTGTTCTACCCTCACACCTAGTTGATAGTTTGCATTAGAATATGAGGCTGGAACTGCCTCAGAATGGCCCTGTTGTCTTTTGAGCTGCTGGTACAGTTGTTGAAAAGTCCAAGTTCATTCTAATTCTTTCTAATTTTTAATCCTTGATGTCTTGATGTTCTCTCTCTCTTTCTCTCTTTTCCCACCAGCTTTCTTTTATTATTATTATTATTATTATTATTATTATTATTATTATCCCAGTGCTCTGAAGTTTTACAATGATATACTGGGGGTGCCAAAAATAAATACACACTTTAAGAGGTATTATCTATGTATTACCTTTCTAAGTTGAACTCAGTTACAGTAGGAATGTGTAGTATGACGTTCTTTCAAAAGATGGCGTTAATCACATTAAGTAAGGCTGATTTCTGGGGAGAGCTCTCTTCCTGGCTTGAGGATGGCTGCCTTCTCAGTGTGTCCTCACATGGCCTTGACTCTAGGCACATGGACTCCTGCTGTCTCTTCCTCTTCTTATAAGGACATCACGGCCTCTGGAAGAGGGCCCCACCCTTACGACTTCATTTAACCTTAACTGACTCTGTGGAAGCCCTATCCCCAGTACACCACCGTGGTGATGACAGCTTTAGTCTACGAACTTTTGGTGGACACAATTCAGTCGTAATGGGTCACCATGCAACAGGCAGGACAAAGCAAATGGTGGAAGCATGGTTATCATTTGAGGAGTGCAAGAGCATTTGAACACCCCTTGACTTCTCCTTGTGGGGGACCTTAAAGGATGGGGTGTACCGTAGAAAACCGGCGGGCGGTACTTCGGGAAGAAACTGCAACGTCGTGCACAGTGATACAAGTGGACACTTTGGTCGACACTGCTTAACCAGTAGTTTGCCGTCATCAGGAGTGTCTGGACCCTGATGGTGACCACTTGTAGCACCTCTTGTAACTGCAGAAGTCAAACGTGACTTGTATTCATCTTGTGTTATCAGTATATGTTGAATATTACAATTTTAATACAGTTTTCTCATCTCTTTAAATGTGCATACTTTTTTTGGCACCCTCTGAGTTTTTTGTGGATAAGTTGTCTTTCATGGTGCTAGGTCCTTATGAGCCCTTTTAATATGAACACTCGTGTTCTTCACTTGGAAAATGTTCTGGAATCATTTCGTGGACGGTACCCTCCCTCCTGGTTCCTCTGTTCTCTTTCTGGAATACCCATTCCTTAGCTTTTGGACCCACTGGACCTGTTCTCTCGTTTTAAAATCTCTGTATTGCCCTCCTCCTCCTCCCCTCATTCTTTTGCTTTCCTGTCTGAGAAATTTCCCCAACGTTATCTTCCAGTCCTTTGGGTGAGCTTTCCATTTCTGCTATTACATTTGTATTTCCCAAGAACACTCTTTGTTCTTGAATATTCTTTTTCATAGCACTCTGTTCCTCTTTCATGGAAGCAGTGTTTTCTTAGCCCTGTGAGCACATTAAGGGTACTGTGCTCGTAAGTGTCCTGCCCTTGCCTCTACTGTTTGTTTGTTTGTGTGAGTCCTTCTTAGTTCGCGTGAGAGGCTTCCCTCGTTTCCATGGAGATCCTTGACGGCTCCTACTGAAGAGGGGCCTGGTCCAGGCTGACATCTCTGTGCGGGTAGGAGGGGCTTGGGGATTGCAGTGTTCACTCTAGGGTCACTTCACTTGGTGGTCTCATTGGGAAACCCTGAATGTATGATCAGGTCTTTTTTCCTTGAACTGATAAGATGTTTTTCAAGTTGATGAGTCTTTTGTAATATACTGCCTGAAGAAAATCATGAATATTCTGTCTGATTTCTACAAGCTGGGTGGAGGAGCAGCTCAGTCCCAAGATGCAATAGAACAATTTTATTTAATTTCTCTGTTTTTACAATAGTCTCCCAACAACTGTGGGTGACGTCCCCCAACCCAGCAGCTCCTAATTTTCCCATCTCCGGAGAGTTAACACTCGGCCTCTGCTGGGCAGGAACTGACCTGCCTGGTGTCGGGGACAGAATCTGGGGTCTACGTGCTTCACAGACCTCCGAGCCATCTTTCTGTTTCAGCCCCATCACCGTTCCTACTTCTGGAACTCCCTTTGCCTTTTGAGGACTTAACGGAGTTACTCGCCTTGCACATGGCCTTCTCCACCTCTGCCTTCACAACCGATTCAACTTTTAAAGTCTCCTGAGTCAGTTCTCCCCTTTCTCTCTGCTGAGTCGAGCTCCAAAATGGTGCTTCCGGTTGTTTTTGTTTTGTTTGTTTGTTTTGTTTTTTCCTGTGCTCTTTGCGGTTTGTGTCAAGGCTAATGCTCAAATTAAGCCACGATCCTCTACTAGACAGTCCCCTGCCTCACTGTTGCCCCGGCCCGGCCCCTCCCTGTCATCGCATCTTGGAATCTAGGTATTGCCTCCCAGTCTGTGTGGCTGGGCTTCAGTGCACCAGTTCATTTGGGGCCTCCAGGACTGGTTGGCTGTTTGCTTGAATCCCTGAAATTTGACTGCTCATCCCCCAGATATTTGCTGTAAGCACCTCCCCTCCGCCAGCCCTGATTCGTGGATACATCTCGTGCGAGCAGGTAGGATATCAGAAAGATGACTTTCCCCTGCTTTCCCCTACCCCCTCAGCTCTGTATCGTTCGGTATAAACCACCAGGGTGTCTTGTGGTGTGTTGGCCAAATGTGTCATCATTAGGGTGGCCCTGCTTATGGGGTCAGGCAGAGGATAGCAGGCTGATGGCTCGATAATCTAGGTTTTGTGAGGTGGTCTCCTAGGCCTGTTGTTTCGCTTTTAATAAATCCTGTGCATGGTTTTATCCTCTTGGTCCTGTGTGGCCCAATGTTAGGAGACTAACACGGGTGAAGCAAACTCACAGTGCACCTTACAGCACGCTTGTTTACTCATTTGTAGTATGTGCTGTCTCTTTCCAATAACTGGGCCATCTACACCTGCTCTGCAGGGTGTCCCTTCTGCAGTGTCCCTTCTGCAGTGTCAAGCCAGAAGGAATGCTCACAGCGACCAGCTCGTCTGGCTCCTTCTCAGAAAGTCCGAGCTCTGGGACAGGATTGGTCGGAGGTCACACAGTGTTAGGCAGGTGGGTGACGGCAACAGACACCCTGAGCAAGGCCCGTGCCTTCTGCCTCCTGGCGGAGTCTCCAGCAGCGCAGAGAGTGCCTCTTAGGTATGTCCGTTCCACGTGTGTTCACCTCTCTCTCTTTCATAAAGGTTGTGCTCACCCATGGAATCAATTGGCTGGTGATGTTTCAGTAAAGTGCTGTGGGCAGTAATGAGAAGAGGTCGTGGTCCTCAAGAAGCTCATCGACGATGCATTTCATCAATTCTAAAATGCGTGTTGTGTTTTGCATCTCAGAAATGGGGTTGTGCCTAAAGATGGATTGTATCTTAGCTTTGCAATAAGGTGGGTAAGAGTGGTTTTTATATTCGTTCTCATGGTATGTGAAATAATGGTGCCAGGTGAAATCAAGGTATCTTCAATGAAACACAGGAGTTGCAAAAGGAACAGCATGCGTGCATGGAAAGGTAGCTGACGCGAGTCTAGCTATTCCCTCTACATGGGCAATTCCATGCCCTGCTTCACCACCAGCTCTACTAATCTATTCCAACGCCATTCAAACGCCACCTCCTCCAGGAAGCCTCCGCGTCACCCCAGTCCTACCACCCAGTCTGGATTCCAAGTGATCCCTCTGGCCTCCTGGTCTTGCCCCTGATCTATACTTACCACCCTGTGTTATATTTAGCCTGTAATTAGGCCACCCCTCCCCCAACTACACTGTGTGCTCCTTGAAAACGGTACACCCCTGTGCGACTAACCCAGAGCCTGGGACATGGTAAAAGTTCAGTAAATGTTTCCTGAGTGACTGACTGATGAAGGCAGTATGTGTTCTGTACCGTCGGTAATCCCCCGAGCGGAAGGACAGCAGAGCACAGGCCTGGCAGGTCAGGGACAGCCTCCTGAAGGGAAGGGCATGGCAGCCATTCCGGTGGGACAGCTGATGGAGCGAACAGTTCAGGACTGAAGTGAGGAATGGGGAAGGGGCAGGTCCTGCGGTGGCTGTCACGTGGCTGGACTCCGTGTTTGAATTTCAGGAGGCCACGGGGTGTCCTTCATCGTTATCTTTAACAGTTAACTCTGGTGCTAAGACAATAGATGCTCAGGTTCGGGGACTGAGCAGTTCAACCCTGGGCGAGCACTCTCAGGAAGTCCTGGTATACACAGGCCTTGTGGTTTAGACCTCAGAGCTTCCTGCCAGCACCCCATAAGAGGAGGCAAGCCTACGGAGGCAGGAGAAGGGGGCGGATGGGACCGCAAACATGGCACCCGCCTTTCAGAGCAGGTGCCTTCTCACCACGTACTGTTTTAGAACCTTAACTGAAAACTGTTTTGTCCGCCCCCCTTCCCCCGAAGCCCAGCTAGCATGACTCTAGCCGGGGGTGGGGTCTGACCTTTTCCTAACGGTCACTTAAGACACTTGAGGTCTGATTCCACACGGTGGTCCCTTAGCCTACCCTTTTGTGATAGGCTCGTGGCTCCTCCGGTATTCCTGGAGTCCTGTCTTTGCCAGGACGACTCTCTGGGTGGCTGTGACCGTGTCTGAACAGCCGAGGAACGGAGACCCAAAACAATTACGTTTTCTGGTGCGTCTCGCTGAAGTATGGGCAAGGAGGTTTGCCCAGTTCGTTCTACCACTCTACAAGTAGGTTGGCAGGCCAGCTTTGCCGCTGAGACCTGGGGAGCATGTTCTGGTGGTTCTGGTGGGGATTAGGGCGGCCCAGGTGAATTGCAGTGGCCAAACTGGGTGCTACTGCCACACACCAACTGGGCTCCTTCTCCCGCAGCAGTTGGATGCTGAGCTCCTCCCTATAATGAGCAGACACTGGGGATGAGTCAAAGCTTTTATTTCGGGCCCACTCCCGGGATGGCGGGCCAGCATCCACGGGGCACGTAAGAAACCCAAGAGTCTCTTGAGCAGGCAGGCGGCTTGCGGCGAGACACGGACACAGCGAGCGCCGGACGTCACACGCGGCGGCGAGGGGAGCACTAGGGCTTTGTGCACATCGCCTGCCATCCTAACGCTTGCGCTTCGATGGTCTTTCCCTTCCTGGGGTGGTGGAGCTCCAGGAGGGAGCCAGAGACCCCGGACGTTAGGCCATGCGGCTGCGATAGGTGTGCAGGTGTGGCTGTGGCCCATGAGCCCGGGAGACGGTCACGTTCGAGTCGTCGGTCACACTCCACGACGTCCACGCACACGCACGGGCGTGCAGGCATTCCACGGCGGCCTCCCGGGACAGGATGGGTTCTGGCTCTTTCAAGTAGGGGAAGGGGACACCTGTGCCGGGTGACAATTATGAGTGTTCGGTGGCCCCACGGGGAGACTTTGGTTGGACTCGAGGCCTGGGGAGCGGAGGGCCCTTCTGCTGGGAAGCGTGTGTGCCTGGGTGAGGCAGAGGCCTCTTCTGGTGCTGCGGCTGCTGCTGCGGGACACGGTGGCCGGGAGGCGGGGGGCGATGACCAGGTGCCTGGGGACGGTGGCCCGGGGGCGGAGGAGGCTGGGACGCAGCTGGGTTTTGCGGAGCTGAGCCTGGAAGTTGGTGGGGCTTCCGGCTCCTTTCCTCGGAGACCCTTCGCTGTGCTCTGATCTCCATTCCCTCCCCTGCAACGACAAAACCTCTGCGGAGGTCATTCCGGCAGGGCGGGAGCGCGGGGCCGTTCTCGGGTGGGCCTCCGCGGGGCAGGCAGCGCCCCTGCCCTCTGACCCCGGCCGGTCCAACCCGCGGCCCTGGCCGGCCCAACACACATTCCTGAACTTTCTTAAACCGTAACGAAAATTATGCACGGACTGTTTTGATTGTTTGTTTGTTTGTTCGTTTTAGCTCATCAGCTATCGTTAGTGTCTGTGTATTGTATATGTGGCCCAAGGCAAGTCGTCGTCTTCTCACGTGGCCCAGGGAAGCCCAACGTTTGGACCCCCGTGCTCTAAGTGTCCCCGGTCATGTAGGGGAGACAGAGATGCCCACCAGCAAGGTAGAGTGAGAGTCTAGGGCTTTGGAGAACTCGGGGAGCCAGGAACAAGGAGACAAGTGGGGGGGCTTTGTGCCTGAGTCCCTCGGGAGCAGAGAGGGCCCTCAGACCCCACAGCCTGCCTCTGTGACGTCCCAGAGATGGCACCCCGAGGGACAGCTGAGGTTAGAGCCCTGGTGACGGGCTCTAAGGGGGCAGAGAGGCTGTAGGAGCCGGCCGCCCCCAGCTCCGCTTTCCACCCACTTCTGCCCGGGCGCGAAGTGCGTCCTGGGAGCGCCGGAGGCTGCGCACGCATTCTGTAGTCCTCAGGACCCCGAGACTCGGACGTGAGCCCCGTCCTCCGGGCTTCGGGGCAAAGAATCCCTCCTCGGGCGCCGCTCTGAGTGGCTGTCAGCCACGAACACGAGCCCCCGACTCACAGTAATGTAGTTTCCCCACTGC
This sequence comes from Lyroderma lyra, assembly GCA_004026885.1. Lineage (NCBI taxonomy): Eukaryota > Metazoa > Chordata > Mammalia > Chiroptera > Megadermatidae > Lyroderma > Lyroderma lyra. The sequence continues at coordinate 1,443 of PVJL010004702.1, read as the reverse complement.
CGTTTTAACACCACGCTCAGCCGCTGCAGGTCTGCAGGGCTCCCTTGGCCCCGCCAGCCAGCTTTGGGCCACACGGCAGGCGCTCCCTCCCTGTGCCCAAGGCCGTCCTGGCCGCGCCCCAAGGGTGGCGTGTGGGGGACACTCTCCCTGGGGTCATCCCCCTTGGTGTAGACATGTGCTGCTTGGCCGGCACAGGCCCCGTCTGAGCGTCACCCTGTGACTGTCGGGAGATGCCGCCAGTCAGGAGGACTTGCCCCCACGGCTGCAAATCCAGGCCTCGGGCGGCTTCCAATGTGAGGGCTAAGGCAGGTGGCATACGTTGGACACGTGAGAGGACCGTGTGTTCTAAGCACACAAGTAAGAGGGCACAGCTAGGAACAAACATCCTCTCTGTCATCCTTGGTGCCCTAAGGTCATGCCCAGGAGGCTGGGCAGAGGACTGTGACCCCTGACCACACTCCCTGCTGTGGGACGGAGGGGGCTCTCCATGTGGCGGGCCTGGCCTGGCCACTGATTCTCTAGTCTGTCCCCCCGCTGTTCCGTTCATTTGTTCTTTGAACATTTTTCCCGTTCTCCCAGGTGTTGGGTGCCCTTGCTAAGTGGCAGGGATGGCTCAGACACAAACTATGTCCCTGAGGAGCCTAAACTCACACAAGTCTCCAGTAAGAGCCCAGGGCCTCCAGAGGGGTGCAGACCAAGAGCCCCCTCGTGGCTGAGGCTCCGGGCTGGTGTGGACGGACACGGCTAGCTAGGGCTCTGTGCAGCCTGCCTGCTCAGAGTCAGACTGTGGGTGCCCGCTGCAGCGCCCCGGCCCCAGTGTCTGCCCCACAGAGTTCTTCTGGGCTCCCCTCGTCTCCTGGTGGCTCCCCCAGGGCCAGGACCAGGGTGAACAGGCAAGGCCTCTGGGCTCTCCGGGTTCCACAGGGCTGACTCTGAGGGTGAGAGTGTCTTTAACTTTTGCACCCTTGCCTGCCTCACCCTGGTCCCGACTCAGTGAATTGGCCATGGGATTTGGGGCAAGGGTGCACCTCACCGTGCTGACATTTTCTCACCCGCATGAATATCATCTGGCGTGTGAGATGACTCGGGAAGTTGGGTAAGGTCATGAATAGAAAGCATTCTATTCCACTGGTCAGTGCCTGCCACCAGCAGCTGTTTTGTCACCATGAGACAGTCCTCAGGTTGGTCATTTCAGCCTGTGAAAGCAGAGATTGCCTTGCCATAGGGTGGCATGGGTCAGGGAGAGGGGAGTCCACTTTGGAAAATACGTGATCGGTGACCATTAGGTGGTGGAGAAAGGGCCTTTGCAGGGTGAAGGGGAAGCAGGGAGGCAGCCTGAGCAAAGCTCAGCAAGTGCTGGGGCGGAGGGTGGGGGGTGGGTGGGGGTGGGGCCGTGCTGGGAGCCGTGGTATGACGGGGCCGAGGAAAGACGTCTGAAGTAAG